>LJIJ01002253.1:0-29292 GCA_001718145.1 Orchesella cincta
GTTAGGTATAATTGTACATCCTGGGGAGAAATACTTTGTCTAGAGTAGGACGATTCTTGCATCAATGTGTCCCTTTTGCATGTATTTTCCCGTAAGTTGAATGACCTGAAAGTCACAGGCGTTGAAACAGCAGTATTGTTATGTTTGATGTCATATTTATCTCGTGGAATGGGGAATTTCATAAAGAAAAGCTCCAACGAATACCTTTAAATGAACACTCCGAGCACAAATTTTTACACTGTGGGTCAGTTACTTGCGAACTCACTCTCACATTACTATTACTATCCGAAATTGTAATATCGGCTACTTGTTGTGTACGGCGAGTTTGGTTAGTGAATGTCACTGTGAAAGGCTTGTACAAAAATATATGTTAAATCATTTTTAATTATCTACGTGGAAGCATAACAACTTCCTGGAGATTTTTGGAGCGTGTAACAACTTATTACATGTTGCATTTTGTTGAAGATTCATGTTTTGCCTTGACAGTGTTTAACCAAATTGCAATGTTAATTTCCTCTCGCAGCTACCTTGTTTGCTGTCCAAGTCATATTTTTTGTGTTGATAACACACGTAAATTTCCATTTAAAGGTGACCAATTTGTAGTGTTGAGTTGCCCGTTTGCTTGACAGAACTTCTACATCCCCATGACTTATAATTAGTGTTTTTGTTGCATGTAATTATCACAGATCGTAGGCATCTTTGAGTACTGTATTACTTGCTAATGCACGTTGTTTAAAAACATGAGCCGAGTTGTCCATACTATGTTTACACACTACATTGTGTGCTCTTGCTGCTACTTGTTTGGTTTGTAACGAGTGTTGTTGAATGCTGTGTATGTTGAAAAGCTTTACATTGACTAAGAGAATCGTGAAGTACCTTGCAACCGTCATAATTACATATCGATACATGCAATAGCCCACATAGAACCGTTTTTGCTTAATTTGGATCCAGCTTGGGGATAATAACCTTACCTCGAGAGTTTTCGTAAACGAATATTGTCGAGGAGTGAAAGAGCGTTCTTGGAAACGGAAAGTGGAGTGTTTGCTGCTTACTTACCTAATAGATTTTCCAATCCAATTATTTTTTGGGGTTCGTCTAAAAGTTTAGCGATGCTTGAACCTCGCCTAGAGTCACACACCTTGTAAATCCAAAGCAACCGAACGTATTCAGTCACCTCGATACCAGAGAAAACCAATCGTGAATTTATTTTGGTAGAATCTAGTACACTTAGAATGTGTTTTTAGGCTACATTGTTTAAAAAAGCAAGTTGATTGTATATGTACATGTTCAGCTGATGCACATCCAGTATATTATATCCGATACCGGAACAGGTGAACTACAACGTACTTGTGTAAGTTACAAGTATTCAGCTTTTACCGTTCCATTATGAAATCTAGAAGAATGACGTTTTAGTTTGCACTAATTGCACACGTACACACATTTGTAACATTAACCAGACACGTTAAAATCTGACGAGCAATTTGTATATTAGTTTTATACTATATTATACTATATAACTGGTGTATGTTCAGAAACTTAAGGGCAACAACGAAACCGAGTAATTTTGGAAGAACAAAATCAATTATGAGTCTACGAAATTGAAGCTGGTTTTTGTCATGTTATCCGAATAGTAGTAGTAAACCCAATATTATGACTTTCACTCATTCCTACGAGGCTTTTAGCTGGCTCTAACTTTCTGAGACTACGTGTCGCTCTACTATTGACAATGAACTCCTACATTTCAAGCAGATTCCATTGCTGTGGGGTTTCTTTACTTTTAGTTTAAATAAAGTTTAGCAAGGAACCATCTAGTTTAGCAGGAAGCTGTTTACAATCATAAAGTGGTTGTATTGGAGTGGTGAAGTATGTGTTACTTACAAACGGGTGACTAAACCATTTTAAAACATGCATAAAACAAAGTGCTCAATCCAAATGTTGAAAAACTCCACGTCAAACTCCATATGAATAGTTATGTGCGGTTGTGTATATGCAGTTTGCAATTTCATAAAGTTCCTTCTTTCTCTTGATGGCTACTCAACGTAAGCTGCCTTTAAAAGCAATTATATTTTTCTCTTAAGGTTTCAATCGAGGTGTTGCACAACAGGAATTTATTGATGTGAAAACTTGATGATCTAAAGTCTAACGTTTGCTGATTCTTAAAGAAAAACTTTTTGCCAAATCATGAAATACTGTGACGCCACATAAATGGCAACGGCCAAAAATTCAGTCATTGCGTGTGTATAAAGTAATGGGCAGCAGTAATAGGGGATAGAAGATCAAAGTCGCTTTGAAATAAAATAACAAAAACTCCGATTTTGACTCCGTGTTTCAACAAACAGGCTTAGCTTTGATGCTCATTTATGACATTTACCGTTCCTTGATGTTGGAATGTAGCGCTCATGTTTTATTTTGGTATGTCACTAATATTGGCTTGACGTTTGGTTTGTCCTATTGATTTATGGGTGAGAATAATGCACTCTTGTGTGTCTTGCCACCTCAACATTTACATGCTTCATATGATGATTTGTTTATGTTCAAAATACTTAATAAATGAGAATTAAAATATTTCAGTACTTTATTAGGATTTACGATGTTGCTAAATGTATGTACCACTCACAGTGATTAATTTTTGATGACAACGATTCAATTTAGAACTAATAATTAACAAATGTTTGGAGTATTCAAGTATCCTTATTACTACCAAACTGAAAAACAGGAACTCTTTTTACACTGTGACGCAATAAATTCGTTTAAAATGTGACAACCTTTTTTTAAATCGAAATCACATTGCCTCGTTTGTATACAAGTCTAAGAGATGCACAGGCAGTTTGTGTGACCAACAAATTCAGTAAATGATGAGATACAAACCTCTAACTAAAGTATTTAATATCGGTTTGAACAACTTTAACAATGCAAAGACAAGGTATCAAGTTACTGACGCCATGAACCTTAATGTGATGCAGAAAACACTTCCTACAACATTTCTTTACCAGAGTGCGGCCTTAGTACAGACGTTTAAATGAAATCCATATCGTGTAAAAGCTCAATATGGCATGTAGAAAATTAACATTAGCTTTGGATAAAATGTTGACAAATGATTGGGTTGAGCTACCTTCACTATATCTGCAACGCGTATAATTAAAACCGGTGCATAAAGTAGCTGCATAGGTTTCCAATGTGGATCTCATCAATGACTGAGCCAGATCTTCCAGAAACTCCGTTGCATTTGTTGAACAGAAGCTTGTTGCCACATCTTCTAGACATTGCTGGTAGCGAAAGCGGACACTGTAAAATAAAATGAACTTAAACTTCGAGTTGATTTAGTTACTATAGATACATATATTCTAAAATAAAGATACAGATCAGAAAGCTGCAATAAATTAATCTTTCCTAGGTAGGAAGACATTTTAAACTGGGAAATCTATAAAGCGGAAAATGTGCATTAACATGTGGTAAAACCATTAACACGGCTAATAAAGATGAGTACCTTACCAACAAAGACTCCGGGCATCCGCTGCTTGATCGATTATCATGAGCGTGTCAAGAAATTTTCTCGTGCAAGCATCCCAGTAAGGAGAGACATCATTGTAACAGTCAGCATGTTTCAGGTACTGTTCTTGAAAGCTCATGTCCGTACAAAGAAGTGTAAAAGTTTCAATGGCTCCAATAACTGAACTTTTCACTTTTTCTCGGGCTTCTATTGGAAGACAAGTGTTTGTCCAGTTATCCAAGCACATTATTCCAACGTTAAATACTCTAGAGGGGAAAATGAAATAAGGTTTAATTTTCAACTATAAATTTATTTATTTGGTAGCTGGTGGAAGAGTTAATTATACGCATATCATTGTAAACACAATCTCATTGTACAAAAGCATCGAAAATTTATGGCTACGTAGGAAGTTGAAATTTCCACAAATGGTTTAGTTTGGTTACTAAACGGTTACACAAGTGTAATACACCATCTACATAGCCATTGTTGTGTTCATAAAAATAGTTTGATATTGATTAACACTAGTTATTGGTTTTTCTCTGCTTTCCCTCTATTATAGAAATTTTCATTTACACCAGATGTGCATTTTTTGCTTTTGAGTTGTGTGAATCTAAAATCTTATTAACACTTCAATAATGGAAGAAATTTACTCAGTTCTAGGTTGTTCAATTAAATAACCCATAATTTTGATTTACACCATACCACATAGTCGCCAAATGAAAAATGTCTTTGACACAAGGTCCCTTTGGGTATTTGATTTTTTGGCTTATTTTCAGCGCCTAAAACTGTTTAAACTAGACCAGAACATTATGGGACAGGCGATGGTACCCTAAGAAGTTTCAAAAATACCCACGAGAAGTGGTGGGGGTCCATTGCATCCCCCGATTCCGTTTTTGAGACAACATTGGGTCGAATCCTGCCAAACAAGGTTTCTTAGCTTCATTTTGCTATCTCGGCTAAGAAGGGGTCACCTCGTTGCAGAGCGTCCATATAGCCGAAGCCAAAAATGCAATACGCCAAAGAAGCCGTGTCAAGAATATTTTCATTTTACGATTATGTGCATACTTGCAAGCGTTTTCAATTTCGATAGGATCAGTCGGCATTCCATTGACGTTGACTTGGGGTAATTTGGTTAAACATTGGTCCAGCTCCTCAACTTTAGAATCATTGCAAAAAACTCGGCTACTTCAGAAGTAACCAACGCCAATTTGAGAAATCCAAGTATGAAGAAGAAGAAGGGAGAAGAGAAAGAAGAAAGGTTGCGTAGTATATTTGACTCAAGTAGAAACGACATTTTAAATGTGACTGATGGAAAACAGCAAGAAAATTTATTTAATGTTTAAAATCACGACACAGGTGTTAAAATTCGAACAATTTCAAATGGTTACCCAACTTGTTTTTGACACAAAATTTCGACGATTTTGTCTACCGCTGAATATTGATATTTGGAAACTTTGTTATGTAAATGTACGATGCCGTGTCTATATAGAGAAGCGACTGGGATTTATCATTTACGCATAGATGGTTGAGTGATCCTTAATACGAGAGCTACTGTCCACGACTGAGAGAAGATTGTTGTTTACTGCAGGTAAAAGTTGGATATTTATAGTGAACAGGAAACGGTAAACCTCTTTCTCCTGTTCTACGCATATAAAGCTTCCCATATGCTTGTTTTGTGAATAATATTGTGGGACATCTGTTCTGGATCAGCGAAATGAGTATTTTGTATTCATGTTTGAATAAACATACATATTTCAATTATTATTGAATCAAAAGTGTTTTTGGCATGCACATCCAAACAGACGTTACTCAAAATTACAAAGGAAAAGTTACAAATAGTAAATTAATTTCTTTGCTTTCTAACGGTCTACATATGTTCGGCACAATCTAAAAAAGGCATCAAAAATAGAAATCAAGAGACGCGTAGCTCATAGGGCATTCTTAGCTCCTAAAAGAAGGAAATATAGAAAGGAAAATGAGAATTGGTAAATTTGAGACAGTCCCAAATTTAGTTTTGCCAAACATAGCAGTTCATAAGGCAAAAATATAACTGTTCACGTCATTTCCTTTTAACTTCTTTTTGAATTTGTGCAACAAAAGCAAGATTACTCCCACCCACGGACGGTTGAATGAAGGTACTGGCATGCACAGCATCAATCTCAAACTGAGAATGCATTTTTTTACTGTGATCGCATCCATTTCCTTTTTCTTAATATTGTCTATGGGGAAATGGAATACATACTTTTGGCAATTAGGTACAAATTGAGAGAAACGTAGTATCAAATCAATGAATTATACTCAAGTATTCAAACTACGGGTTGGACCATATATTTACGTTTTTATGTTGATGAAAAACAAGTTTCAATATTTTATTAAGGTTGATTGGAGTATATTATAGTTAGTATCCCCACTAACTTCAAAGTAAGTTTTATGATCTCCATACTAGCATCAATATTGGTCTGCTATGCCAAGAGCGTTTAAGGCCTTCAGGCTAATACCGTCTTGCTACCATTAGTTGCTATCAAATCAAGTACTTTTGTAGAGTTTAATGGTTTTTACTTAAACGGTTTCGTAATAAAAATTTATATTTTGAGTGCAAAACGTCTGTTTGCATTTTTTACGGACGGAATGTTCTTTGATATTTTCTATATTCTACACAATTGTTGAAAGTAGTCAACCCATGTTGCTGAGAAAATTAATATATAGCTCCATGTGTCGTACTATATGTCAATTGAACACACAAAATCCACGAATCTCAGGCTAATAAAAATAAGTTTGCTCAACATTTACTCCAAGAAGTCAAGTCAATAATTAAAACTTTGTGTACGCAAGTGCCCCCTAGTTGAAACTATACCGTATTGCAAAATGTCGGGGCGAAAGCAAAATTTCTCCGAAACCATACAAGTAAAAAGCCTAATTCCTTTTGCAATATGTAGCGCATACTTGAATGTGCACAGCTTTTCAAAAATCAGCTTTCTGCATTTACAGATATTGGAAAGGTGACCACCCTCCTGACTCCTAGATGGTTACCCACAGCCCCACCTCAAATTCGACCCGTGATTTCTCAAAATTGGCGAAAGTTTGGCTTTTAGTATTTTGAAAATTTTGGCTCTTTCAACGGATCTAGATTCTACACCTCAAACTACGCACAGCCTTACGAAACTGCATTTCTAGGATATGCCAATTTAACATTAAATACTTGGGACCACCTGGGACCACCATTCCATAATGTCCCAATAAGCCAACTAAAGTTGTTACATTTAATAAGCTATATGTAATTGGAGTTTAGATTCTAGATCCGTTGTCAGAATGTGAATATCTACACCACTTTGGAGAAAACGTGGTTGGAAAAGTTGAGTGGGGCCGTGGTCATTATATAGGAGTCAGGAGTGTGGTCACCTTTCCGATATCTGTAAATGCAGAAAGCTGATTTTGAAAAGCTGTGGGATTCAAGTATGCACTACAAATGCAAAAGGAATTAGCCTTTTATCCGGTATAGTGTCGGAGAAATTTTTCTTTCGTCCCGACATTTTGGAAATATTACAATTTTACGATGAAACTATGAATTTTTATTTAAATCTTTTGCTCAACTAAGATGAATTTTTGTGGTTTATTTTGGCCACTTGAATTTTTGCGACAGTTGTAATGTGCAGGAGCACTGTGACCAAACCGGATCAAATTAATTTCTTGGTACGATTTTCTGTTTTTAAAACCAAGGTTTTGCCAAGTTAATAATTAGAAGTTATTCATGCAGCCTCCAAACTGTAGACATTAGCAGACATGAATGATATAGAGTAAGGTTACCCGTAAAAACAGTTTTTGTATTTGTAAATTTCGAATAGGCAAAATGCATCACACACGCATTTCAAATCATCTTCGTACAGAAACGAGTTTATCCGACCATTATGTTTTTAGCATCTTGAGGGATTGTATGCTGTTAGATTTACAATGTAGTTTGAGGTTTTATCACAACGACTAATTTATTTATTCAAGTAATACGATTGGGAGAATGTTTAATGGAATGAAATCACAAGCGGTTACTATTGTGTATCATCTTACCCCAAACTTACAAAAATAGTCTGTCCTCTAGCGCATAATTCGGATGACGACAAAAGCCCGTCTGAGTCCGGGCAGGACGGAATAGGAGAAGTCTATTCATTTTTTACTTTCACACAGCCACTTCGGAGCTATTTTCGCTGGGTTTTGTAGAGAATGCAACGATTCCCAGAATACCAACAGGTTACTACAGAGAAAAATGTTTGGTTAGTAATGTACACGTGTTCAATCTGTTTCAAATGTGATAGAGAAAGTCATATAAGTGTAATGCGAATAAACGCATTATTTTCTAGTTTTAAAAGCAGACTAGTCGATTTTACAAGAATTGAACCAGTATAAAAGCAGTTATATATTAGACTAATTTGACAGTATATAATGTCATAAACTTTCGCAAATGTAACTGTTTGACATAATTATTTATTCATTTTAAGGGCAACTGATATGTCATCTTTGATAGAAATTCGTTCCGAATATTAATTTTTGACATGTAACAGAGTGGAACGGCTTGTGTATACTCCGCAACTTTCATTTCTGTGTTCATATCCAATTTGCAAATAAAAAATTTAAAATTCAATGTCAGGTCTATTAGTTCAAAGATAAGGCCACCAAAATGTTGTTTCAAATGAGTCAACTCATGGCTATAGCATGAGAAATTCTTCTATGAAACATGGGTTTACTCCAAAAACTGAGTCCAGGAGGAAAAAATTCCACTGGAGGGATGTAAAAGTGTGGAATGATCTTCCTCAATCAATCAAATCCCTGTCCAGGTTCAAGTGTTTCAAAGTAAAAGTGAAGGAACTACTGTCAAATAAATGTAAAATGCTTATAAATTAATGAACTGTTTGTTAATGGAAAAAAGGAGACTGACTTTGTGATATACAATATTTATGTGATTTGGCGTATTTTTCAATAATGATTTTTTTACAATATAATTATTAAACCTAAACGATGACTAATATGCTCGCTTGGCGAGGTGTCACCGTATTATCTACTGTGTGGAAATGAATACAAAAGGATTGAATAAAATTTGACCACTAAAATAAAATTAAAATAAATACAAACAAATATATTCGCTCAACAACTAACAGTTTAAGAGTTCTACATCAATTGGCTTACAGCTCCTTACTTTAATGATTCGTTGTTTTTTTAAATAGCCTATTTTCCATGTTGAAGTATGAAACAAACGCTCAATTGAGCTTCAGCGTTGGAGCTCAATATCTGGTTTTACAAGCAGGATATCTGGCAATGTAACGCACGATCCATCACTGGGCCTATGTAATAACATGAGCGCAACTGACCTTGCCCTAGAAACGTAGAAAAAATCGATAACTTCCTCTAAGCACAAAGTCTTAGCAATATCTATATGGTCTATATGCAAATCTCGTTCTTATACCTTCTCATGTAATATTTTGCTGTAGCTTGTACTCAAACATTTTCTATAATGTTTGGTCATCAACCCAGCATATACCTTTAATCGCATTATCAGGAAAAAGCACATTATTTATTTAAAATCAAACAGAATGTTTGTATTTTATATGAGAATGGGCATATTTCATGTCATGTGGGTGGATGGATGGATGTCTGTCTGTCTGTCCGTTCGATAACTCAAACAAAACTAATCCAATCAACTTCAACTTTGGCATACTGATTGTTTAGGTCATGGGGACGAAGACTATTGATTTTCAGCTAAATCCGTTTACCTAATCATAGTTAAATGATTATAGTTAAGTTTCATTATAGAGTATACATTGTAACAAATGTATCATATTGCCCCATTGAAACTGGCGCTAATTACAGATGCCATTGCGTATAGAATAGGTGATAGGAAAATAGACAATTAAGGAGGACAGTGCCGTCGCCACGGGGTGTACAGGGTGTACAATGTCCACCCAAAAATTTGAATGTCCACCCAAAATTTGAATGTCCACCCAAAATATGAATGTCCTCCCAAAATTTGAATGTCCACCCAAAATTTGAATGTCCACCCAAAATTTGAATGTCCTCCCAAAATGTCCACCCTAGAAAACTTTCAAGAAACAAATAAAGTTTTTAAACCTTTAACATAATATGCAAATTAATCGGTCCACACGGCACAAATAAAGAAGTTACTCATACCCGAACCGTTCCTATATGAGTAACTGGTAACGGACTAATCGAAAGTCCGCGAATGAGCTATTTAAATATTTTCTTGTGATCCCGTGTAGCTCCGCCGGAGCAGAACAAAGTTTTTCAAGACCTCCGAAGCAATCAAGTCTCAACCATGGCTGCGTCATTTTTAAAATTGGGTTTTGAAATCCTTTGTAACGGGGGACCAGAATCTTTTGATCGCCGGGCACGCCGTGCCCGGGTTTTTGATAGCCGCTGAATCGGAAAACCGGGTTATTTTTAGTGATGAGCAAAAAAAAAAGGTCATCAGTTTTTGGAATGGGGCCGTCCATTTAGTCCTCCGTGTAAGAAAGAGCTAAAGACGCGAGGAGGACTTTTTTTGCTCATCAAAAAACCGGGTTTTTGTACGCCGTATACAGAAACCGGGTTTTTTTGGGACTTTCAAAAATTTGCGTGCCCGGGGCGAAAAAAAGATTCCGGACCCCCGCTTTGTAATAAAACACAACCATATAAAATGGCGGCTTGTACACCACTCAAAAACCCGTGGCGACGCCTATGAAGGAGGATAGATGACAATTAAGGAGGATAAGTGATAATTAAGGTTAATAAGCGATAATTAACGATGTTAATTGACAATTAAGGATGATAAGTAATATTTATGCAGGGGAGCGATAATTAAAGAGGATAAGCAATAATTTAGAGGATAAGCTTCAATTAAGGAAGATACGTGATATTGTTTGATTTTACCCTACTGACTACCAGCATTTATTTATGTATTGCTTTCAACGAGTAAGTGGTTCCGCCACATTTCACTTTATTAATGAAATCCCCGTTGGTATCGTGAATTTTTCAACTAAACAAGTTTTAAAATTTCGATTAATGTGCCATTAGGCAGTTCTACGAACAATTTATTGTGACACAAACTCTGACCGTTAGTAAACATAATTACGCTCCAAAAAACCGGACTTTTGGGTAGAAGATAAATGGAACACCGGCATCCCATTAGTCATTTGACTGACTTCTACCCGAGAAAGAAACAAACCCAATGAATGACAAAGTATATCGAAACGGTTTGAATTTCCTCAATCTCGCTGAGATTATAAACTGCAAATATAATACATTGTTTAAAGCGTTAATTTCTAATCTGTAAATTGGTTTGCTCTATTATGGTTGCCTGAGCCCAATTTATGAAAACTTGCCCATTTCCACATAAGTCACTAACTCATGAGGAAACTGTGCAACGGCAGGATCCAAACTGTTAAACATACTGTCTTTAGCTGGATGAACTATAGCAAACTTCCAGTTGTCGTCACATGAACTTTTTCAAGGACGTAAATGTATGCGACCAACATCATGTCTTTGGCTTGCTCGATCGTTATCCCGTCATCTTAAATCGTGTTATATACATTCCAAACATTTTTGAAACGCTCCACCTTCCAGTCAAAGTTTCGAGGTGGAAGCCGTAGAGTGCATCCTCTGATACTCTTCTCCGCACTTCGGGCCTTAACTGCTGAAGTTGTGCAATTCTTTTTGGTCAAAGTGAGATTTTGACTGCACATTTTAAATGCTAGAACTTGTCCTTGTGCTACGTTAGACTCTTCTTCAGCGTCGAGCTTTGATATTGAAGCTTCCAAGTAACCACTTACGTCTGAAACTGTGAAAAGGCGTAAGCTGAAAGTTTAACTCTAATGAAAATAATATTTTTTAAATTACTCCGTTTTTTTCAGATTGACGAGTGAATTAACTACGTAACTGTAACTGTCATCCCAAGTAATAATCCATCATTGAATTTACGCATTATTTATGCAGCAAGTGTGAAATTTGCGTGTTAGCTGTTATTTCCGATACGAGCTCCGTATAAAATTTGTAGTTTCAACCCTTTGAAGCAACAATATTTCAACATGTTGACGTGATTACAATTTTAGATTAATTCCTGATCGATGCCATTCGTCGTGTGGTCGTTGAGGCGGATAAATGTCACAGCGCGCTGTAGTTTGTAGATGATTCAAGAGATATTCATGTATTCGAATTCGTGTATTAATACGATTATTTTGTAAATAATAAATTGTTATAACTGTATTGTCAGCATGATGTATTCTGTTGATTTTGCATGGAAAAACAATCATATTGCATCGTAACAAAAACTACACCTTTATGACAGAAAAACAACATTGATACCACAAAAATTGTAACACTGATTCCACCGTGGATTCCATGTAAAATCCACATGTGAAATACACCACGAATAGGTGGGCAGTGTTCAGCATTGTTTCCACAGTGTAGAGCTTGCGTTGTTTCGTTGTAAGAAAAAAGTGTTGAAAATGATTATGGTTAGGCAAATATCCTCTGCAACTTCTGGATAACAAACCTACGTACAAACTAAATTGATTAGTTTGTATTCTCAACGTTTAAACAAGGATTGAATGAATGCTGATACAAATACGCTCATATGAAAAGTGTTGACAGAATGACAGGATCCTCAAATCCTCTATTCCATTCGCTTTTCAGATCAATATATTTATGCATGGTGACAACATTCCAGGATTTATTTGTCCATATCTCAAATTCTTCAACGACATTCATAGTAATAACTTGAAAAATATTGCATTAATACTTTATTCAACATATCAAAGTGCCCCAAAGTATCAGTTAGAAACATGTTTAATTTTCAGTAGCAAAATACAGCGATGGTAATCCGGATGTGGGGGTCCGATGGAATAAGTTTATCACTTCAGCGTTCATTGTTGGAAATCTTGTTAATGTGGAAAACACATTTCTTCTGTCTAAGAAATCGGAGAGTCCACAATTTCTCACATCGCTATTAACTCAATCGGCGCATAATACAATCGTAAATAGACTCCCACTTATGATTTGTCAAATTTGGTTTTGGTTTCACCTTTGGGCAAGTGCAATGAAATATTATTAATTGGTATAAATTTATTAGCTAAACCCTTGTTTAATTTTTAATTTACCATTTATCTTTCCGATGAACATACTCTTCTATTTTTTCACATTTACGTCTATACTTCCTGTGGAAACTTTCTCCTCAGAGAGCTGCAGTGAGTTATTATTGATGTTGAATATTGGTCAGTCTTTTTAACCAGAGGAGATGTTATTTTTTACATTTTAAAACCATTTACAATCTAAACAATTGCCGCGGACTGACAAGCAATGCGTTAAGGAAGTCCAGGGACAGCATGAAAGTTTTGGACAAGTTTTGCATCGCAAATTTAACAGCTGTTTCCGGTCATACTTCTTTCCCATCCATAAATACCTCGTGATTGGCATTTGCACTTGTGCCATATACGGCGTCATTCGGCTCCCCGGACCAAGAGCTATTGTCATGGGTTTTGTGTCCATTCTTGCTCTCATGTACTTAACGAATCTTTCAAGAAAGTTTGGAATCCTGCATGAAAATTCTCGGCTGTTGAAGGAGGGCTGGTTAAACTCTCCACGTACTAGCAAATTCATGAAACAAGTCATCAGATCTCAGCCAGCGTTTAGAATCGTAATTGGACACTTGTACTTCCTCAAGAACTCCATTGTGTTGGCCCTTATGCATGCAATTGTCAATTTCACTGTGAGTATTCTTGTTGCGTAATTAAACGGAATACCTTACAATCCCCAGTGTTTTGCGTTTAAGGTTGCGACACATAAAAAGATTTGGACGTACTGGTTATATTACATAAGCTATTTGTGGCGAAGAACACTAATCACGTTGTAACGTTAACAATGAATTAAAGGACCCGGTCATCCCACACTATTGTACCAGATAAAAAAGCCTATAAATGGATGGTAATGAATGGTAACTAACTAATTAATACCTGAACTAGCTATAAATTATTTGTGAGTAGAAAGTAGTGATGTGCATTCGAGAAACATACAAATTCCTTTAGTGTGATGCGTCTGTTTATACCTTCTTAAGTGGGAATGCTTACTTTGCTACCGATATATGAAACTCTAAATACTGTAATCGGTAAAGAGGTTGCAACTACTATGTTTTATGTTTGCAAATACAAACACCAACATAAAACGACCTTGAATTGAGAGAAACGTAAATCATTAGAGGAATGGTTTGGCGAAAGCTCGTCGTTTTCCAATACACATTTGCAAAACAACGTATTTTAAAGTATTGTTTCTGAAAAATTAAAATGATCACCAGACTGACTTGTTTTTATATGGTGTTCTCAACCAATGTCTGTTACTCCAATGGTGGATCCAAATTCCTCTTTTAAAACAATAGCAGACTAGGAAATGTCAAGTAAGGATTCAGTTTTACAAATTGACATTTTGATTTTGCTGCAATTCATTGGCATTCAAACCCAATGCAGCCTACATTTGTTTCATCATTTTCCGAGTCGTCTTCAGCTACTTCTCATGGGATCAGAAAAATCGTGTAACTTTTGCATTTGCCATTAATTGACTGACTCTTTCCTAAACGACTCCTTTTCCAGCAATTTTCCAGATTGAAATGCTTATTAATGTTTATCTTGGACAATAGCGTAATAAACCTTACAAGTAATAACCGGCCCCCGTCCTTCACCTAATGGAACGATATTGCGGCTAAATGTAGGTCCAAATGTAAAATAAGTAATGTCATAATATGGAGTTTATTGGGCTAAATTTATGGAAAATATCTTTGATCGATTGAATCGATCGATTAACACAAACGATGAGTTAAATCTTACTGTAAGGTTAAACCATTTTATTTCGCATTAAGCAAATTATTGGTTCAAACATGTAATAATTGTATTAATCATCAAATAACAAGAGTCTCCTAGTCTTCAATGACAGGTGCTAACTTAAACACACATGCACTAGCTGATTAAATATATGATAAATTTGTACAATTTAAAGACAAGGTTTTTACATTTAAAGATAGTTTATGGTTTTTACCCACCACGGCATACTACAGTTCGAGAAAGGTTTTAAAAATTTAGTTTGGAATTCTCAAAATATCGGTATTCAAAATAAAAATAGTACCTTGTATATCTTGTATATATCTAGGACAGGAAACCTCAAATTATTTATGACAAACTTCACTCAGATAAAATGTATTATTCTCACGACCAGTGAAATGTGCCTCACTGAGCTAAGTTTTGACATAAGTAAATGTTCACACATAATGCATTGCTGTCGCAGAAAGTCGAAGTACTTAATTTAGATGAAATCGAGAGAGATTATTCGTTTTGATGTATTAAAATGATCTTCAACTAACAACTTATATGGAAAACCACAAAATTGCCAAACTGTGTTAATTATTTGGTAGCAAAAACGATTCATTATGTTTTCAGTTATTTTCACGCTCCCTCATCATGGTGTTGTAGCGAAAGTTTAATTATTATCATACGTTCCAGCAGGGAATTGTCGCAAATCAAAAGCATTGTTAACTCTTGCAGGAACAGTTCTATTTGTTTGTTGGTTTGACATAAAGCAATAGCAAAATTGCCTTCTGTATTTTCCACTTAGTGCTGTGTACAAAATCCAGTTGGATGCAGCATTGATGGCAACTAGCAGATTAAAAATGTTTCCAACTCCTAGCAAAATATTTTCCTCCGCTGAGCCACTTGCTGGTAATGAGATGAAGGAACTGTAAATGAGAACAGCTGCTGTTGGAAGTTGGCAGAAAATGAAAAGGATGACAACAGCAATCAAAATCACCGTAACCCTGTTTTCTTCTCTTTGTCTCTGAAAAATAACACAAGAAGCCTTTTATTTACGAGTTTCTAGCTAAACGGTGAAAAAATAATATACCTGAATATGACGAGCGGAAATTGAGTCCTCCCTGAAATCATCAATCGGTGGGTTTCTCGCTATTCGAGATTTTCGAACTTCTCGAACCAAAAAAGAATTTAGGATGGTTAAAATAATCAGTGGCAATAAAACAAAAATGATTGTTGTAAACCAGTGGTAAAGAAAGCGGAAGGTTTCGTTCTTGCCAAATGCGGTTCTTTCCACAGAGTATCTCTAATTTTGAGATGAAAACAAAAAATAAAATGAAAATATCAACTGAGTTTAAATAGTTTTAACAAACGTTCGAGAATACACATACGCTCTGTTCGGTATTCAAACTGGTTTGATTTCCTGCTGCAACGAGCTCCCACTCAAATGCTGTTGGTGCGGTGAAAGCAAAGCACAAAATATACATTGCACTGGCAATTGACCCAGCTCGCTTTTCTCCCCGAAAGTTCTACACTCAAATCCAAACATACTACATTTAAACATGACTTAACAAACTCATATTATTATTAGTGGAATCCAATTAGAATTTTTCAATGGTACCGTTCCACTAATTGGGTGACAAACAGCAATATAGCGCTCAACGGTGAAGGACACTGTCAGCCAGACCGAACTAGAACCTAAAAGTTCAAACGGGAAATCGGTTCAAGCTTCAATACTGCGTGATTCTCAAATTGCTGCATTTTTGTTTACTGAACGCATCCGTTATCCAAAGTCCTACTGGCGTGTAGCTCCAATATAACCAAAGCCTGTTAACGCTTGGGTAATGTCTCCACGACATTGAAGCAGTAAAAAGTAAATAGAAAAGGTCTGAAATTGCCAGAGCGGTCAAATACCTGCAAACATTCATTAAATGACAAGCACTCGACGCTTCGGGAAAAGTTTCTTGTAAAGAATATCTTTATTAAACCACATACACATTTGTTGAAGAATGCATCGATTTCCTCGTCAGAATGTGAATAACAATGATATTACCCAAAACCCCCACAACGACAACAATGGGAACCAAAATGAACTGAACCCAAAAACGACTCAGATCTCTGAACAAGACATCACCAGCAGGATATTTCTGTTCCGTGGCAATGTTCTCGAGGTTTGCATCCATAGATGAAACGTTTAAATATTCGTTCAACAAGTTGTCGGCATACATTGTTGCCCTCGCCTTTTGAAATACCAATCGGAAACTTACAGTCGTTAAATACCAAATTAAGTTAGTTGCTTAAAATTACTTTAATAAAGTATAATCAAGGACTCAGGTCTATTAAATTAAAAGCGTTGCTATACTAATAATTTTTATCTACTTATCAAAACCAATTATCATATTTATCATCTATGAAATTCCAAGTTTTATTTGTTGTGAAGTAATGCCTAACGAGATTGGGTAACCTTTTTATAAACTTAACCTTATGACGTATATTATTTCCCACTGTGCAATAACCCTTATTAAAACTAATTCTACATACGTTTAGTATTAAATGCTCAAAAAATTTCTCTTGAGCTGTAGTACAATATTAAGGATTTTAAAGGAACTGGAAAATTAATTCTGAGAACTTTTTCACAAGCAATTCATGTAAGTCAAATTGTGAATTTGTCATTTTCCAATGCACTGCATAAACTATTTAGGGCTCTATAAATTCATTGTCATTATTTTGTAATTTTGGATATTTTGGTTGTATTAGTATTTAAACGTATTACTTTAATTGACTTTTATTAAATAAATATTATTCTCGTGGGTAAGGTAGCTCTTGATTATGAGCAATTGTGATTAAAGTTAAGCACTGAACCAAACGTTATCTGGAATTGTTATTAAAATATTACGGAAACAATGCTGAATTATTTTTAATCGCACTCACACGATCGTATTCTTTCAAGTCCATGAACTTTCCCGCAGATCAAACTCGATCTTGTTTTCAAGACAAACAGAATGATGTACTGGGACAATATGTTTCATATTCACGCTGTATAGAAGTCTGAGTCCAGTTGGAGATAACGTTTTGTATGGTTTAAATTTTCCACCACTCCGGCACTCAACTGGGAAAGCTCTGGGCTGACGCAACAAAAACTGTTGAAATTGAATCTAATCCAAACTAGGAAGCAACCTGAAGTTCTAGGGAATTGACAAACATGATTTTACATCACACAATCAACGGAAAACCTTATCACGGGTTCCAGAAATACGTGGGTGATCATGTTACAGAATATGTATATACCAGTATATATGAATATAAATTGTACAAATAACGTAGCAGAAATTTACTCCTTTTCAATTTATTTATTAAGATTGCAATAATTTTCAAGAAGTGTTTGCGTTCTTTTCCCTATGGATTTCTGTGAATATTGTCCCTAAATGTGTGTTAGTTAAAAATAATGAGGAAAGTTTCAGAAAAAGGAGCTAATTCTTTTTGATCCAGTTTTATAGTAGATATTTTCAGACGTCTGATAACGTTTTATGTTATTATGTAAATTTTTATTTTCTTTGTAGAGCTTCCGGGAAAAGATCATTTCCAGATTGAAATGGCGCTATAATAAAAACGGTGAAAAGAGTATGTGCTGGTTAAATTTATACATAGTACAAACCGTGCATTAGCTTTATCATATATTTTACCTTCATTTTAATCCTTCAATATATTTTCAAATATATTGTTTGTTTTAAATTGTTGTAAAATCCATTCCACCATACAATCAACTCTGTTCAACTTATTTTGTTCGAATCAGAACGGATGCGTGATTGAAAGGAAAAAGGCAGAATATGCGGTGAGAGATAAATAAAAATGGACCTAATAAAATATTAATGATAACGGAAACGAAATAATCAGAATTTTCACAAAAATTAATAATGAACTGAAAAACGTTGGTTTCATGACGGCAGTAACAGGCTATTCATAATTTGAGAATGGAAAGATTTTCGATTTGCAGATGAGAACCGTATGGATTCGCAGAATTTGTTCTACATTTGGAAAACAAGTAAGAAAAGGAAATAAAAAGCTGATGGGAAGGAAATTTACGTAAAACCAGACGTCAACTTTGTGAAAAATATTAAAAAAACAAAATAGTATTTTATGTTCTTGGAATAATATTTAACTACGAATGGAATAAGAAGTAGTCTTTCCATAAAGGCTCTTCAATTTGGCCACCCGTTCGTCTCAACGTCTCAAAAACTACTGAACTGGAGTAAGTATTTACTGCTTGATTTTGAGTAGTTTCTGTCAATACTACTTGTATATGTATTTATTAATCCATACGGAATAAATCAACATGCAGTTCTGCATGGGTTCTACTACAAAACTTTATAATACGTTACTTCTGAGTTTTCAAAATTTAATTGACAAAGGATTACATTTCACGTCATTTCCCTTAATAAATTTATACTAATTTAAATACAGTACGTGTAAATGGGGTAATCTAATTGTCTTTCAAATAGAAAGTAACTGGCTCTATAGTCAGTGGGCTTACTAATCAGAGTATTTCTTGAGGTGTAATGCTTTGGATTGTTGCAAATTAGCATTCTGTTTAACAAAGTCTACTTAATTTTTTTGTTGCTAAAATTGTTAGCTTTGTCTATTTCTGTCGAAATTACTTCATGAAAATTTATAGCGTTGTTTTGGGAATCGTGAGCTCCCACTTTTTTACTTTTTTTTAGCATCATCATCACCAAAAGTGGAATGTTGGTATGAGGCAAGCTGTGTATTTGAAGCTGGAACACTTTTGCCACACAGATTTCGGACTCCATTATACAAACAGGGATTTTTTGAGGCGTACACACAGTCTGCTTTGAGGTCGTATTGTTGTATAGAGACAGTTTGTCTGGGAGCCATTTAAATTTATTTTTCTCTTTGGAATTCAAAGTAGTGGAGGTGGTATCGATGGTCAAACTGTTATATACTGGCTCTGTTTCGTGTCTAAAAATACAAACACATACGTGAATTGAAGCAACCATAAAAACCAACAAGTTTGTGACGGAAAATGGAAATCATTTTTACCCTGAAAGACAGGATATGTGGGTTTGGTGTTGTGGAAGGTCTGATGGCACGGGTTGTGGTAATAATGACCCGGTTGTAGGTTCTGGCTCACTGCCAATTGACCCATACGGATACGCATAAGGAATCAAAACCTTCCGGTTTGCGTCAAGGTTAGAGTTTCTCCTTTTGAATGGAGAAAATATTTTCGCTTGCGAAAATATTGGAGGTTGTGGACACATGCCGGGAATGCGTTAGATCCAAGAGAAGGGATCAATGCTGGTGGAAACTCTAATGAATTCTGAAAAAATGGAAGCAAAGCATAAACGATAGTTTGTTACTTCGAAAATAGAAAACCTGAATACCTTAGTAGTTGAAAATGATGTTACTCCAGGTGAAGGACATTTTATCAATATCATCACTATCTGGAGTAGGTAGGCTACACATTGTTTCCGATGTTGGAGTTTTTTGTTTCACTTTCAGACAGGTATTGGAAGCAGGGGAATGTAATTCTTTCGCTGTTCCCAAACCTTTGTTTTGAATAACGGATGACACAATTGGAGGACTTCTAGGTAGCTAAACAACATTAAAATTATAAAAACAATAAAACAAATTACTTCTGCGTACATGGATAAAAATAGAATCTTTCATTTCAAGAATTGGAAGAAAACCTGCATTTTCCCAGATGGCAACCTAGCAACACATGCCTCCCAACTGTTGTCAGGTGGAGGCGTTCTTGTCATCCAATTATAAAGTCGTTTATGAACTGGAAGACCCCACCTATCGTACTCCTCACTTTGACACCACAACGTTTCAGAACAATCCAAACACACGATAGCAAAACGGTTCTTGCATATTGTGAAACTTCCAGGTTGCATTGATTTTGCTAAAACTGGAAATTTCTGTAAAAAAATTAGTAAAAAAATTAACTTCGTTGTGTCAACTATATACTTTTGATGGCTACTACGATATTTTGAACAAGCTCAATGTAATATTAACCTTAAAGGGAAGTGCTCTTATCCGTTTCCGATAGGTTTTTACTCCACAAACCGAACAAATAAAGTTTTTAATATTATTGTACATTCCATTCTGAGGTGCAGCTATTTTGGATTTTTCACTAAGATTCCATTGGTCGTGCAAGGAGTCGCAGGCATCAGTGCTCTTGTTTTCACGAAAAATTGCCCTTGTGAAAGGGGAATACCGGGACAGACTTGGGAAGTGCGGTTTTGTAGTACAACCTGTTGGATGGCTCCTAACTTCTTGAGCCATATCCTTGAACGACAGCAATTCACTGGTGTGACATTTTATAGCAGACCCCAGTTTTGGGACTGGGTGCAAAATTGTTTTCATTTTTGTTTACCTCGATTTAGCTTTTCAACCGATTTTGTCATTCAGTTCTTTAAAACCCAATGCTCTTGTGAGGTTTGTGTCTTGAACGGCATTTATAACGGCACTTTTCATAGTCACAAAAAATTACGTGGGATACTTTGACACCTCCCATTTTCACGAACAAAGTTTAAACTTATACAGTCCGTAATGAATAACAGTTCAAGGCTTTTTTTAAAATCACATGTCAGGCACCAATCTTAAAAACGGGAAAAAGACTTTGTGAAACAATTTGACACCAAATATATCAGAAGTAAGTATACTTGCAAAATTTTTCACTGCTTCCAATAATCCGACTATGGAATATCAAACTTTTCAGCTCTCAAATCTCATGTCTCGGCACCAGCTCGAGAAAGACTGAGACGAGGTGTGCAATATGTTCGTAGTTAACATAAAAACCAACTGTAGGTGGACTGCTGCTACCCATTGCAATTGCTTTTATGTGCACACATATGGTGCTTTCAGCTAAACCCAAACCAATAGAATCATCAAGGCCAAGCAATTTACTTAGCATTAGCCAAAATCTTCTTCTTTGCTTTATTCTGTGCGAACAAAATCCACAATAAGTCACGTACTCATGCTAAGATAACATGTATTTGAGTTTATAGGAGCTTATATAACATCCATCTATCGTAATATAAGTATACATTCTTATTTTCATGCCTATTGAATGTTTTACAATGCTCACCATACCTCATCCCATTAACCTACTCTGCAATTCTAGCATAATGTTGTTACCACCAAGCTGGTACTAATCAATGAGCTTTCAAGCTTTGTGGATTTATGCAGTCTGGTACTCAGCAGATAACGCTCTAAATAACGCTATACGCTGCAGCAAATTCATGTTGAAAAGATACATTTATATTCTTTCACAGACTACACCTACAAACCTTTTTCCTGCCAGTTTCACGACCCACTCCTGAATTTATTTTTCATGTGTGATGGGTTTTGTTCGGGGAATGACAGCATGACAATTGTCTACATTATGTTCATAGATATGTTTGCTCAGACATTGTTATGTTCTTGCAATTAAGTCGAATCCAGTACAAAAAAACTAGAAAAAATCGATCGCGTGTCTGGAAGATTCTTCTAAATAGCAACTGCAACATGAAGGTCATTAGTTCGAAGTGAAATAATTGCATTATCGTTCTATTTTTAACATGAGCAGATAAATTCTAATGTTTTTGCTCTTCTAATGAATAGCTCAATACGAACGCATTTGTATGCGTATGCCTGTGTCTAGCTCCATACGAAAAATGTATTTTTAACATTTCAATTAGCCTAATCATTTGCAGTGTCGTCTAGTTAGCAAAACCATTTCTATGGTATACAATGAGGATTCATAAAGCTTCGATTTTTTATGAAACAACTTTAGAGCGGAATGACATATCTTTGGCCTGCTTTGCTATGTAAATGTTACGTGATTTGCCTGCTCCATAATACTGTAGATGTCTACTTTTGCAGTATAGTATTCCATATTTCATTGATCGCATGTTAAATAGCACGATATGGTAAGCAAAAATCCGCGTTATGCAACTGATAAAACAGAAGTAAATGCATGTAATATATTATAGTATTTCGAGTATTTCGTGAGGTGGCAGTGTTTTTCCGTGGCCAATTAGCAATAATATCTACCTTATTAATTTGCTTGAACAAAAATATTAGTATTTTGTAATTTAGTCGAAACTAGTTCATGAATTTAAAGCGTTTTTTGGGAATATAGTGCTCCCATTTGTTTTTGTTAGCACTATCACCAAAAGCAGAATGTTGGCTAGAAACATGTAGTACACTTGAAGCTAAAACACTTTCTCCAAACGGGTTTTGACTTCCGTTGTTGAAACTGGGGCTGTTAATAATGTGGGCTGCTTGTCTACGCGGAGAAAGGGGGCAGGGCTCGTTGATGATGTTTTTGGAAAAGCACACACCGTCTGCTTTTGAGGTTGACTTGTCAGTTGAAGACAGTCTGGCTGGAAGCCATTTAAAATTATTTTGATCTTTGGAATTCCGAGTAAAGAAGTGGATTTCGGTGGCCAAATTGTTATAGACCGGTTTTGTTTCTTGTCTAAAAATTAAAATGCATACGTAATGGAAACAACCATAAAAAGTAACGAGTTCATAAAGGAAAACAAAAAAATGCATATACCTTGAAAGACAAGACGTGTGAGTTTGGTGACGAGTAAAGTCAGATAAAACGGGTTTTGGTAATAGTGGCCAAGTTGTAGGTTCTGGGTCACTGCCAAACGACCCATACGGATAAGTATGGGGGAACAGAACTCGCTTGCTTGCGTTAAGGTTAGAGTTTTTCCAACTGCATGAAGTATACGCTTGCGAAAACATTGGACGTTGTGAGCACATACCGGGAATGCGTTGCGGTTCTGGTGAAATTGCTAATGAATCCTGAAAAAGTTGAAACCAAAACATTAAAGATAGTTTGTTTCAGAGTTTTGAAAATAAACAAAAGATTTGTATACTTTGGTAAACTGCAAATTAGTGTTGCTCCAAGTATTTGACACAGCGACCATCCTATTAGTTTCTGATGTAGGTAGTCTATATATTGTTTTCATTGTTGGAGTTATTTGCCTTGCTTTAAGCCAGGATTTATTAGCATTAGAATTTCTTTCTTTCACGGTCTTTAAACCTTTGTTAGAGATGACGGATGGTACAATTGGAAGGTTTCGAGGTAGCTAAAACAAATTATAAAACGTCAACCACAACTATACGATATCTAATTTTTGTGTAATTAATTTAAAGTAGAGTTTTTTTACTAAACCCGAATTTCCCCAGATGGCAGCCTGGCAACACATGATTCCCAACTATTTTCTGGTGGAGGAGGTCTAGTCATCCAGTTATAGTAACGTTTATGAACCGGCAGACCCCACCTGTCGTACTCCGTACTTTGAGACCACAAAGTTTCAGAACAATCCAGACACACGATGCAAAAACGGTTTTTGCCTATTGTAAAGCTTCCAGGTTGCATTGTTTTCGCCAAAAATGGAAATTTCTGTAAATTTTCAGTAAAACGGTTTACCACGCTATGTCGGCCGTACATTTTTGATGGCTACTACGATAGTTCAATAAGCTCAATGTAATATTAACCTGAAAGGATAGCGCTCTTATCCTTTTCCAATAGGTTTTCACTCCACAAACCGCGCAAATAAAGGTTTTAGTGATGTTAAACATTCGGTTTTCAGGTGGAGCTGTTTTGGAACTTTCATAGCGATCCAAAGAGTGAATGCAAAAATTGCAAAAATCAACACTTCCATCTTCACAAAGGATGGCCACATTGTCAGGTGAAGTTTGGGGCAAAATGGGAAAGTACAGTTTAGTAGGACTGTTGGTCGATCGGCTGCTAACTTCTTGAGCGCAATCCTTGGAAGACAGCATACCACATGTGTAACAACTTATAATTGACAATGTTGGAGCCGACTGCAAATTTGTTTTCATATTTGGGTATCCTGGCTTAGTTACTCATCAGAGTTTTTCATAAGGTCTGTCTCATAATAGAAAGATAGATATACATTTTTGTATAATTCCCGTGTTTGGGGGAGTAAATGATTGGGGTTTCGGTACTAGGTGCCCACACTAGTTAGGAGTATGGCCGCCACCCACGGACCGATTCCGCCATAGTATGCCGTGACTAGGGCATTATTTCAAAAAATGGTAAAAATCAGGTGTCTCATAATAGAAAGATAGTTCTTTCTAATTTGAGATCCCCTCAAACCCTTAAATTTTTATGGGGTTCTGCTGGCATAGGTAGGCAGGCCTAACCCTCAGGGACCCATGACACTTCATTTACTTGACGTAGTACCATACAGTTTGAAGTAGACGGACAGAATTTGAGTTTTCGCATTTTTTTAATAAAAATTGCATATTTCTGAGCTGTTTCTTCAGCCAGAGTCCATTCCAAAGGCATGAAGATGATTAGAAAGACTACCCTTAATAGTTCCTACTGGAAAAAATTCGATCCGATTACGTTGAATTGAAAAATTTGATTTTTTGATTTTTGCAATTTTAGATTTTTGGGAACTTCTCCTAATCGGGAAGGGCTTTCTACTATGTCCCATCATCATATTGACGTGACATGATGGGGACATACTCCGAGCATCATTTGGACTTTGATTTGTACGAAAAAAGTTCCAGTCCATTCGTCACATTGAGTGAAAAGTGATGTAAAGTGAAGTGAAATGAACGTCCCTATGTACTCAATGTATTTTATGTGGTAATTCAGTACCCCCTACTTAACATCATTTTTCACTCCATGTGACGAATGGACTGGAACTTTTTTCTTACAAATCATAGTCCAAATGTTACTCGGAGTACATCCATGTCATGTCACGTCAATATGATAACGTGACACGGTAGAAACGCTTTCCTAATTGGAAGAAGTCCAAAAAAATCTAAAATTGTGAAAATTAAAAATCAAATTTTTCATTTCCACGTGATTGGTTCAGACTTTTTTCACCATGAACTATTTAGGGCACTCTGTTTAATCGTTTTCGTGCCTTAGGAATGGAGTCTGGCTGAAGAGAGAGCTCAGAAATATGCAATTTTTTATAACAAATTGCGAAAACTCAAATTCTGTCCGTCTACTTCAAACTGTAAGGTACTACGTCAAGTAAATGCAGTGTCATGGGTCCCTGAGGGTTAGGCCTCCCTACCTATGCCAGCAGAACCCCATAAAAATTTAAGGGTTTGAGGGGATCTCAAATTAGAAAGAACTATTTTTCTATTATGAGACACCTGATTTTTACCATTTTTGGAAATAGAGAACTAGTCCCGGCATGCTATGGCGGAATCGGTCCGTGGGTGGCAGCCATACTCCTAACTAGTGTGGGCACCTAGTACCGAAACCCCAATCATCTAACCCAAACACATGAAATAACAAAATGTATATCTATCTTTCTATTATGAGACAGACCTTACAGTTCATCAAAACCCGATGGTCTTACGAGTTTTGTGTTTTGGGCGGGAATTGAAGCAGGGCTTCTCATAGTCACAAAAAATTACCTGGGATAGATTGATAGCTCCCATTTTTTGTAAAATATTTGAATACAAACAGCAAGTAAAGATCAGTTCATGACTTGCCTCCAATCACATGTCAGGCACTAATCTAGAAAAACCAAACTGACACTTTGCTTCATTTTATCGAAAAACTAACTATTAGAATCCTAAATGTACCAAATCTCACTAATTCTAATAACTCCACCGAAAGATGTACAATATATTTCAGGGCAAGCTCCAAACAATGATGGAATCAAAAGCTCTCAAAGATGTTCTTGTGGCTACCAACAAGATACAAAAATATTTATATTTTTCGTTTACCAATGTATCACAACCTGTTCTAAATGTTATATCAATTCGAAACTGTTAATGAATAGTTAGTTTTGGAATAAAAACCTCTTATAAAAGACTCAATGTCATACCGTCGGTAGAAATGACAACAAACCGTCTCCCTATATTAAGAGGACTTGAAAGTATAAAATTTTGATGAGGGATGATGACTACACTTGTCAGCACTCAAACCTCATACCAGGTCGCCAGCTAGGAAAAGACTGAATTTAGGTGTGCAATGTGTTTGTAATCAACATCAAACCCAACTGCATGTGAAGTTCTGCTACCCATCGCAATGGTTTTCGTGTGCAAACACAAGCTATGGTCCTTTCAGCTAAGACCAAACCAATAGGATTATCAAGGCCAAACAGTTTACTAAGCATTTTTAGCAAACATCGGTGGTTTTGTTGTATTCCTAGATGTGTCCGAACCAAATCCACAGTGAAGCTCCCATTCGCAGGATAAAATATGTATATGTATGCATTTATATGCGCTTGCAAACCTTTAAATGTCATCCGTCTATCGTATAATATGTTCTTTATTACTTTTCTCACGTCATACCATTACCCAACTCTCCAATTCTACTATAATGTTCTTACTACAAAGCCAATATTAATCATTCAGCTTTCAAGCTGCGTGGATTTACGGTCTCTGGTAGGCAGCGAATACCGCTCAAAATAACGTTATGCGCTTTAGCAAAATCATGTTGAAAATATACATTTACATTCTTTCATAGACTATACCTACAAACTTTTTTTCACAACTTATCTTACTCTCTTGACTAATATTCTCTCATGTAAAGCTTTTGTTTGGGGAATGCCTTTGAATATTGCAAATCTTACGTTATGTTTGCTCAGAGTTATGTTATGTGCTTGTAAACAAGTTGAGTCCGGTTTAAAAAGCAATAAAGAAGCGATTGCATGTCTGGAACATTCTCCTCAATCGTGTCTGGATCATGTAGGACATTGATTCGGAGTGAAATAATTGCATGGTCGTTTTCGCTTATACATGAGCACTTAGCTGCTAATGTTTTTGCTCTCCAAATGCGTCGCTCATTACAAACGCGTATGCATATGACTAACTCTTGCTCCGTTGGTAAAATGTATTTTTAGCAACTTAATGAGCCCAATCATATTCACATCATATTCATTCATATTCATCGTCAGGTAAGTAAAAAATTCCATGGTAGACACTGAAGATTCTTAGCACTTTAATTTAATGTGAAACATCAAAGCAGAATGGGATGTACTCGGATTGCTTTATTGTGTAAAATGTTAGTTGGTACAAATATCTGCTCCGAAATGTTGCCAACGTCTATTTTTGGAGTACACTTAAAAATGGATTTATTCAGAAATTCATCAGCTTGGATTCACTAATCACTTTTGCACACTAATAACACATGTTAAGTTAAAATCATCACATCATTCGGAATTTCTTGTTTTATGTGCTAAATTAAATGTAACTTTTGATGACTAGCATTTATCCGTGTTATTTCAAGGTCTCACTTATCGGGACTTCCTGTCATGCAAATTAAGTGACAACAGAAGAACAAAAATTTGTGTGTAGATGTAAATCCGAAGGTGTGAGATGTAATTATGTACTTTTGGTGTATACTGTTACGTAATCTGAAATTGGACGTTGTGATTGATTTCTTTAATAAATTAATGTTATATCTATATATACATGGTATGTCCCGTAATAGAAAGATGAATTTTCATTTTCCTATAATTTTCGTGTTTGGGTCGTAGATAATTGTGGCTCTGGTACCAGACACACTAGCAGCGAGTATGGATGCCACCCGAAAACGGATTCCGCCTCTTATGCGGGCAACAGAGCATATTATTAAAAAACTGCCAAAATAAAATGTCCCGTAATAGATAGATAATTGTATCTAACTTGAAGGCCATTATTTTTTATTATGTTTTGCTGACATAAATGTGTCGAAACAGCTCCTACGAACCCATTAAGCTCCAGTCACTTAATGCCGTTTCCCCTATTTGTTACAAGTAAGGAATTGTTTGAGCTTATCATATTTAAGTATATTCCAGAAATAGACGTCGGCATCATTTCGGAGCAGATGTATCACGCAAAGAAATTATATATACTCACTAGAAGAGACAAACATAAGTTAGAGATAGGAAGAGGACTGTGATTCTTTGAAGCCCATAAGCCAAAGCCATTAAAAAGATAACCTTGCTTTCGTTACCTACTAAATTTTTACATGGAAAATCCATAAAGGCTTATCTTTTTTAATTTTCAAAAATCACAGAAATTGTGCCCCTCCGCCAATCTCCTATATATCTCTGGTATCACGTAACATTCTATTAAGAGACATACCTTAAATTGAACACGCTGAGATTGAAAGTTTTCTAACATTATCAAGTAGCCAAGACAATTTGGCTACATTACTGCCAAACTGATTTTAGTTGCCATATTTGGCACCATTATACGGCCAAATTTGCCAAGCTGCCTAATATTCTGTGATTCATTGATCGCCGGTTGAATAACAATGGTATTCAGGTTCGTAACCTTTGTGATTGTATCGCACTTTGACTACCATTCTTATTTAAATTGGATGCGAGAGTCACATGCGGCTGGAAATAACTTGTCAAAGCCCAAATGTTTTCAAGGTGAAAGGGAGAATGGGCAAAAATTAAGCCAAATTTCCCATTTGCGTCAGCAAAACTAAATTTTAAATTCAACAGAAGATCATTCATTAATTTTTCATCACAAATCTTACACAATAAAGATCGAAAAAAATTTAAGCGCATTTTATGCTATAGAGAGCTTTTGCTATAGAATTCTGTAACTAATTGACTTGAACAAATTTGTGATATCAAATTCAAATGCTTAAACGGAAGCCTTTTGTGTATCTTAAATTTAATAAATAAATACTCGTAACAGATATCTGATCAAAGTTGAACATTTTTATGCTCAATTCTCTTATTACAGAATGCTTATTTACAAAGTGTTTCTACCAACACCAACTCACTTAAGCAAGGCTTAGTTTAGTTTCATATGCATTACCATGTCATTTATTATACAGTTATGACTGCACCAGCCTACAACTAAATGAAACGCAAGAGAAAGTCGTTAGTCACACCATTATGTTACTTTTGACTGGAGTTCACGGCTATTGAATCTGTTAGAGGTCATTATTGCACATAAGTTTTGTCTACCAGCTAGTGTAAATATAAGTACGTAATAGAATCACGATTATCGTATTTC
>LJIJ01002254.1:0-29287 GCA_001718145.1 Orchesella cincta
GACTTTGTCCTTTATTTACAAATTGGTAGACACTGCAGTTTTCTCAAGTCCACCAGGAATCGAAAGGACGTCTACGTTCTTATCAAATCCCATTGTTGCAAGCCAACACCAACATAGCAAAGCTTCCTGGCAGCATCATACACTCCCGAGTTACCTCAGATGAAATTGGGACTCGACAAGCATAGAGAGAAAGTCAAGTGCAGTTTGATTTTCGAAGGATGTCAATTTCCCCTGAACATCAGGTGAAAGCTGTTCTACAGGAATCCATCGATGACGTTGACAACCTGAAAACGAAACAGGTTTTCAGAAATATGACGATTTTAAATAATGCGCTTTGTATATTACCACCGCAATTATAGAAAGAGTTAATTGCATCGGCATCCAGTACACTGAGCCCGCGGTCTGAAGGTTGGTCACATTTAAAGTTATTATTAGGTGGGTGGCCAACTAAACACGAATTGCATTCACCGTGCTACGACTTGCATAATCATAAATTCCTTTGGAATAACGGATGCAACCTTCGGAGATATTCCAGTTGTGCAGTCCGGGAAACTTAAGTATTCATCTCGATCTGGACGTTGATGTTCGTGACCCAAACAGATGGTGTGTCCAAGCTGGTGCATCATAGTGGCTGTGTTTAGACATTTTCCACCAAATCGGGCGTACTGATAACCACCTATTTTACAGACGTTTGCTTTCCCACAGATACTGTTGTCCACCTCGATGCTGACAAAGTCAATGTCTCCCTTTTGCCAGGGTTGGAACCTGATACAAGTCTTTTTATGATATTCTTCAAATGCTTTGTTAACGTTGCTCTTGTCTAGTAGCGATAGGGTGTCATTGAATTTATATTTAACTACACCATTTGGCCACTTTACTGGAAGATTTGGGTCGAAACGCGAAAATCCAGATCGCTGTAATGAAATATTTCCAGACAGCCACTCATCTAGAGTTTGGCAAGGAAATGGAAAGACCAATTTAATGAATAGGAAAATGAGAACGGTCAGTGTAAATGACAGTTTGAATCTTTTAGATTCCGCAGCACTGGCAGTTATTCTGTGATAGAAAACATTCTCCATTTTAACTAAATATTTCTTGTTTACCCATCAAAACGAAAAACTAATAAGTTATGTGCCTTTTTGAAGGTCTGTACGACCTTTAAACAAAAACATGAATGGTTGAATAGAAGCTGAACTATATAAAGTTTATTCATTTGAGGTTAAAATTGTATTTTTAGTTGGTATGAACCAATTCAATGACTGTGGACTTCCTGTTGATGATCAACGACATGACAAAATGTATGAACTTAGAGGTGAACTTTGCATGAACGGAAAACCACCACATTCGGAAAGTTGGGTTTTGAGTAAAGTGCTGTGTGTTGCATATTACAAGACAGTTGAATTTTTAATCTAAAAAAGTATTTGAGTTAAAGAGAAAAAATTGTTGCTTGCGGCTTTCTACATAAATATATTTGTTTAAATTTTGTGTCACTAACACCAACCCAATCGTTTGCACTTTGCGGTGTTGACAAGGATTACAGTATATGATGTGTATAAATGTATTCGCAACGGACTTTTACATACAAAAAAGCTTCCATTGTAAAAACACAACCATTTCACGAAACGTTTTGCAAAGGTATTGCAATTTAGGCATTCGGGTACTTATCAAATAAAGGCTTTGTTCAGCAGTAAATGAAGAACAAGTTTTATTGCAATGAGACATAGATATACAACCAAACTTATACCAATTAGGCGATAGTGTTTAAAGACAACAAAGGACATTAGAAACAAGTTGCCTGTTGTTCATTCTATGAATTAGGAGAGCCAACAATCAATCAATTTTTCAGTGCTCAACAGTGTCTCAAAATCAACACAAAAAAATGCTGAAAATTCCACTTGACCTTGCTTTCCGTTAGAAAAGTCATTAACCCCAAGAGTATTTACTTAAAAATCGATACTATTTTTCTGCTATCATGGTCCTTCGCAACTAAATACTACTGGTAGTTACAAAGAGCAATTAACTTAGAACATGCAGATCCAGTGTTAGTCATTTCCAAAATATTTGTTGTTTCATCCATCATCCCCGCAAATACTGATTTACATGATCACAATATTGATAACAAACCCCACATCGCAAGCAAATTTTATTAAAGGTCATCCTGTTTATCTGGTTAACTTATCAATTTTAGATATAACCACAACAATCGTTTACATCAGGGGGACAACATCGATTAAATGCTTATTTTCGTATTACTTGGAACGACCTTTTCACACAAATTACTTTTCATATTCGACATAAACACATTTTAGCGATATATCTTTCTCCAACTTCATTCACTTGATAGCGTCGCAGGCTAGTGATACGATATCAGAGTCTACTGCAGTATTTCCAATTAAAACCCAACTAACTTTTGCCATACAATCTTTTTAAAGTATCAGAATTTAGGGCTATTCAGTAAATCCGAAATTGTATTAGAAACTTCTGTCACTATGTTAATTTCTCAGAATTGCCTTCAAATTTTTCAACTTCACTTAAAACAGCAGCATATTGTTGGCACGTACCCTTTTAAATTTGTTAAAAACGTTTCGGGAAGCAAGAACCTAATCAGTTGCAATGGTTTCAGTATGAGTTGGCAGTGGTTTAAACTGGGAATCACCTTCGTGTTTGTATCTGGATTATGGATTCAGTTATTCATATATGGAAAGAATGAGCCGCTCGTTACAAGTTTGGAAAGTTTAATGATTGTATCAGCGTTTACCGTGTTTACTGTAATGAACGGAATACATCTTAAACAAAATCAAACGGTCATAAACCTCTTCAATGGCTTTCTTCTGTATGAAAATAACCACTCAACACAAAGTTCCCGGCGGATAGTGTCAAAATTCGAAATTTGGCAAATAAAATACTTTCAACTTTGTGGCCTAACAGCATGTAATGAGTGCTTACTTAGTTCAGCGTTGGCTATATCCATGTACATCAGCCACAATGGCATACAAACTTTTGGACGAGTGCTCGATTGGAAATATTGGAGGAATTTCGAACTGGAATTCCGTATTTAAACTGATTGTAACTATAGCTCTACCAGCTTGGCTTCTTGTTGATGTGCAGGGCGGATTTACATTTCAACTTCATCAATTATCTTATCTTCAAAGCGCTTGTTTGGTTGGCTACATTAATGACGTCAAGTGGTTCAGCATTGTATTCAGCGCCCATTCAGAATCCAAGCTGATGTATCGATACAGACAACTTCAAATTTTGGCACGACTTTACAACATGGTTCAACAAGATGTCATTATTGTATCCTTGTTTGCTCTGGTTCTGTTGGTAATAATTACCGGTTTCTACATGATGGTTACCTTGGGTATGGAAATGTCAATTCCTCATTTGATTTTCTTTTCGGGTGCGTTTATGAATGCCCTCATGACCAACTTTCTTTGCTTCGGAATGTTTGCCTCGGTTCACGCGCAGTCTACTAAATTGTTGGATTTCATGAAACGAAAAGTATTGCCAAGAATGAAGCGGCAATCACCGAGACACAAATCGCAAAATTTTGCAAAAATATGTGGTATCACTGTACCCCATCAAGGCTAGTCTAGGAGTAGGCAACTTTGTTGAGAAACTTACACCTATTAATATGCTTGAGTTTTGTGTTAATCATGTGGTAAATTTACTTCTGATTAACTAAGGTAATGCCTTTTAATTCACATATAATACAGTTACTTCAGAAATAAACCCTATATTTAGAATGTTTTGTAAGAAATCTTTGTTAAAAACGGCATTCTTTTCATCGCTGCCTAATTAAAAGCAATCGTACTACTTTAAACCAATAAATTCTCAATTTCTTACACAAAGACACACACCTATTAATAATTTTGTAATTAAATTCACAGTTCTGAAGGCACCGGACTCGCGATTTGTGGATCCTAAATAAATCCACTTATACATAACTTCCTGCTGATTTTCAATGGCAAACGATAATGAATGAACTTTGCATAACATGAAAACCAGTATGTCCAGGAGTTGGGTTTGATTGGAGTGCTGTGCTACATTGGATTTTTTGTCATGATAAGTATTTGAGTTGAAAAGAAAAAGCGTTGCTTGAGACTTTTTGTATAAATATCTATGTATAAATTTCGTGTCATTAACCTAAACCCAATCATTTGCGGTTACAGTAGATGATAAGTATAAATGTAAACACACAGGATTTCTACAAACGTAATTTTTGCGCATTGAAAATACCGCAACTATTTTATGGAACACACGACCCTCCAAATTTAATGCACACGATGAGAAAAGTTATGACATTTTGTGTCTTTCAGTGTATTTTTGCGTAGAAAAAAGCCAAATTTGTTTATTCGATTAAGAAATTTAAAAAAAACCTTGTCTTAGGTTTCTGATAGAAAAAACTCATTAAACCGAACAGTATTAATTTAGAAATAGATATTGAGTTCGTTTTACTGCTGACGTGGTCATACAAAACTAAATGCTTCTGGCAGTTACAAAAACCAATTAACTTAAAACATGCATATTCAGTATACATTTCGTTTCACGTTTTCCAAAATATTTGTTTAATTGCATGCATTTAATCTGTAAGGTAATTAATACTCACTAAATCAGATTACACTTCGTCAATTAGCGGATGATTCTAGGCCAGCAAAGACTGATTCACATTCAAATATTAATTGCTTGTAACTGTCATGAAGTTCACAATTGTTTACTTTATCGACCACAGCAACATTCAGTTATAAATACAGTAAAACGGTAATGGAACCCTACATCGCATACAAAAATTCTAAAAGGTCTCTTTTGTTTATCCTGTTGTTTCATTAATTTTAGAGATAAAATAACAACAATTCAATTCATATGGACAATGTCAATTAAGAGCTTATACACAAACCGATTTCTTACCTAAGTCGTATTCAGAGAAAAAACATCCCGTTTGCCATTAATTTATTTTAGCAATATCCCTTTCTCCAACTAACCATACTCACTTCATAGCGTTGCAACTATCCCCTGTGAGTCTACTGCAATATTTTCAATTAAAACTGACTAACTATCAACATTCAAAATTGAAGTTTCAGCTGATTTTTACGAAAAACCATATTTTATATAATATTTCTGACACTATGTTAATTTCTCAAAATTGCATTGAAATACTTCAGCTTCACCTAAAGCAACAGCACTTCATTGGCACCTACCCTTTTAAATATGATAAAGGCGTTTCAGAAAGCCAACAGTTGATCCCTTGTAATGAACGCTTGATGTGTTGGCAGTGGTTAAAACTGGGTCTGACTTCAGCACTTGTGTCTGGATTATGGATTCAATTATTCTTATATGGAAAGAATGAGCCGCTCGTTACAAGTTTGGAAAGTTTAATGATCGTCTCAGCCATAACCTTGTTTATTGTATTAAACGGTATATGTCTTAAACGAAATCAAACGGTCTTGAAACTCTTCAATGGCTTTCTTCTGTTTGAGAAAAATGGCTATAAAGATCAATATCAGCGCACTGTGTCTAAATTAGAAATTTGGCAAATAAAATACTTTCAATTTTGTGGACTAACAGCGTGTCCAGTCATATTGAGTGCTTACTCGATTCAACGTTGGCTAAATCCTTGCACATCAGCCACAATCGCATACAAACTTCTGGACGAATGCTCAAGTCAACGTATTGAAGGAATTTGGAACTTAAATTTCTTACTAAAATTGGTTGTTACTGTGAGTATACCGCTATGGCTTCTTGTTGATGTGATGGGGGTATTTACCTTTCATGTTCACGAAATATCGTATCTTCAGAGCGCTTGCTTGGTCGGCTACATAAAAGATCTCCAACATTGTTGTCTGCGCCCCGGAATTCAGAATCTTAAGCTGGTGTATCGATACAAACAACTTCAAATTTTGGCACGAATTTACAACTTGATTCAACAGGATGTCATTGTTTTTTCCTTGCTTGCTATGGTTCTCCTGGTCATAATAATTAGTTTCTACGTCGTGGTGAGCTTGGGATCAGAAATTTCAATTCCGCATTTGATTTTCTTTTCGGGTGCGTTGATGAATGCTATGATGGCCATCTTCCTTTGCTTTGGAATGTTTGCCTTTGTTCATACGCAGTCTACTAAACTGTTGGATTTTATGAAGAATAAAGTATTGCCAAAAATGAATGAAGCTAATCTCAATCGCAAGAATGTGAAAACCGTGAAAAAATATGTGGCATCACTGTACCCTATCAAGGTGAGCCTAGGAGCAGGCAACTTTGTTGAAAAACTAACACCTTTCAATATGATTGAATTTTGCGTTAATCATGTGGTAAATTTACTTCTAATTAACTAAAATATTGGCTTTTAATTTAAATACAAGCAGTTAACTTTAGAAGTTCTCATTATCAATATTAAAAAAACCCTCCAAGACGTGTTGCGTAAAATTACATGTTGTCTTTATTGCGAGAAATATATCTTACATTATTTTCAACTTATCGGAGAACATATATACACAACAATATATTCGTATAACTTTGTCATGTTGATAAACTAATTTTGTGCAACATTGGTACGTATTTTTGGAAATGTGTAACCTGTCTGTCATATTTGTAGAAGCTGTTCATTAGTTGCACATCGGAAGTAAAAAATTATTGCGAATTGTGCAGTTCACTGGTTTTAATGATTTATTATTATTATTATTTATTTTCGACATTTAATTATAACACTGACATTTTTTGTTTGAAATACTTGTTATGAGTGTGAGTTTATTTTATATGAGAATTCTTATTAGATGTAAGGTGTATTGGCTATTTGAAAGTGATCCGACACAGAAATTGTATTTTAGCCCAGATTATAGACCGGAATTATTTTGTGTTTTACCCTTTCAGTATGTGGCAGATCTTGTTATATGGCATTTTAAGCTTTGATAATTATCACTTCATTAGTCGCCTTCTTTAACTGGATTGTGTATTCTATGTAATATAATATACAGTGGTATATCAAATGTTTGAATCCATATTTCATCTCTCACTGTTAGACACCAAAATTACTTGTACGCATTGAACATTTTTCTAAATGAAGTTTCCTGCATCATGTTCAAATTTTATGGACTTTCTTATGACATACTACTTAACTCTATATCTTTAGTTAATTTCCTACAGTAGCCAAAAGTATGCCGTGCCATCGAAAATTTGACGTCCAAAAGTTTGCATCCATTTGCAGTTTTCATAAATAATAACATTTAGTGAGCGATTCTTTTGTGGTAATTACTATTTCAAGCCTTCAGGGCATTGAAGACACCAAAACCTAGTGCTAAGTACCTGTTTTGACACCGCACAAGTAGAACATGGGGCTGAATGGCATGGCATATCAAACCATATTGTAACGTCTTTCAATTGAAGCCAATGTTTGAAATTAGATGGTTTGATGGTTCATGTGGTACCAAAATTGAAGAAAAACCATAATAAAACAAATTCTAAAAGAACTACAGTCCATTTAGTAGCACCTTCAAATGAGCTCCCAAATTGGTCAAATCAGCACCAGCCCTCAATGGGGTTGGGAACTACTTTTGACTATAACTTTCGAAATCCGTGTGGCAAAAACGTCAAAGTAGGCTTAGAAGAAAGCCCGGAATCTGTTGAACACACTAAACATAACATTAAGTTAGTATCTACCGAATTGTGGTCTCTGTGGGCCATGCAACGTCTGAACAACCTTATAACTGTGAAGTTCAATATCGGCACCATTTTATAACGAGCTCTGAGGAAATTTAATTCAATTTCCAGCGTCTTTCAAATGTCGAAAACAATAACCACGCTTCATTTACACATATTTAATATGATATTTAACAAAAGCAGTTGTGTTACAGTTATGTATTCGATGCGGGGCTAAGGGGGTGAAACCTAGACTCAACTTCACTCAACTTTTCAGAAGTTGCAAGGCCCACAAAGACCACAATTTGGTAGATACTAACTTAGTGTTATGTTTAGTGTGTTCAACAGATTCCGGGCTTTCTTCTAAGCCTACTTTGACGTTTTTGCAACACGGATTTCGAAAGTTATAGTCAAAAGTAGTTCCCAACCCCATTGAGGGCTGGTGCTGATTTGACCAATTTGGGAGCTCATTTGAAGGTGCTACTAAATGGACTGTAGTTCTTTAGAATTGTTTTATTATGGTTTTTCTTCAATTTTGGTACCACATGAACCATCAAACCATCTAATTTCAAACATTGGCTTCAATTGAAAGACGTTACAATATGGTTTGATATGCCATGCCATTCAGCCCCATGTTCTACTTGTGCGGTGTCAAAACAGGTACTTAGCACTAGGTTTTGGTGTCTTCAATGCCCTGAAGGCTTGAAATAGTAATTACCACAAAAGAATCGCTCACTAAATGTTATTATTTATGAAAACTGCAAATGGATGCAAACTTTTGGACGTCAAATTTTCGATGGCACGGCATACTTTTGGCTACTGTAGGAAATTAAATAAAGATATAGAGTTAAGTAGTATGTCATAAGAAAGTCCATAAAATTTAGAACATGATGCAGGAAACTTCATTTAGAAAATGTTCAATGCGTACAAAAAATTTTGGTGTCTAACAGTGAGAGATGTATGGATTCAAACATTTGATATACCACTGTAGTATATAATATATCAAAAGTTGAAATTTTTATCTTCGATTAATCACCAGATGCAGGAGAGTAGCTAATTTGCAAATATTGTACGATTATAAAGGTAAGAGGAAACACGAGCCTTATACTGCACAGTTTGCTTCCTGTACGTCTGTATTTGCGACTGATAAAATTGGTTTCGCAAAAGTTTTGTTAACCATTTATTTATTCTTATGCTGACGTTATTATTGTGATTGTTTGCAACAAGCCAATTAAGCTTCCTACCTGACTCTACGAGAATTTAATTTGGACTTTATCACGGAAAATTATGTATCCGAAGAAGAATTCAGGCGTTTGTATTTTGTTTGGATACCTGGTAGATCTATTGCAAATTAAACAATTTAACCCTTATTCGGTTTTCCGCATGTAATAATTATTAAAGTTGTTCTTCATGGGTTGTCCTTTTCGAGTCTATATTTATCACTATCACTTTATCCATGTTCAGATTTGGAAAAAGCCAATCGTTAAGAGAGTTACGTCATTTTTCTAGTGACGAACCGGGAAATTTCTCATCAAACCCCGATCTTACATTTTATCATGGTACTATATTACTTCTTTTCTTTATTAGTTCCGTTCCTAATCGTTAATTCATAAAACACAACGTAATGCCCACGTGAAAATGTTGATTCGATTATATATTGAACGTCATAGTACTTTCAGTTGATTTGGTTAAAAAAGCTAGTCTACACGTTAATGTTAAGGACCAGTCATGTTGAATGTTAAATGCCTAACAACGTATTTTATCATTCATATTAGTACTTTTAATTGTGCTTCCTGAATTGTAAAAACTACTTTTTGATATATTTTCAAAGCTTATTTTTAGGACGAATGTATAAGGCTTGAGTGTGATAATAATAATTAGGAGAGTAGTAATCATACAATAACGAAAATAATATTAAAAAATGTCATACGAATAAAGAACACATTTTTATTTTCAACAACCCATTCATCATATTATAATTTTGTTTAAATTAGTTTATTCTTTTACCTTAAAAAGAATTTCGGACAAACGGTCTACTAGCATGTTCTTTAGTTAAAGTTCTTCGATGGAAAATTTAAAATTTAGAACAGCTCCATTTTGAAAACTAACCTAGTCAGTAAAGGGAATTCAATAAGAATTGCGAGGTCATGATGAACACCTGGTTAAACAATTTTAGAAGGTTTTTAAAACTCAAATTGTCTTAGAAAATTTGAATCAGGAAAGTGGAAAATGTCTACTGTAAGGCTAAGTAGCTTGTGTTCATAAAACCTAATATAGTAGGGATAAAAATAAATCGAAAAAAAAACAATTTACCATAGCAAAGACCGTGAAGTGCCTGAAGAAAAATGGAATTTATATGCTTGAAAAGTGGTGCTCACCAAGAAAATTTAGATGAGAATAAAGCACATGAACTTCTCAGTGCGCTAAATTATACTCACTAATTAACTTAAATGCATTATGGTTTTCAATAATAACCACGCTTCTATTTATTTTTCTAAAGAATTTATACAACTTACTTTGTTTTTGCTACCACCACTTATTGTATTTTGTCATCGGTTTTGCTTGGTAATTTTTTGACAGTAACGAACCAATCTTGTTTTAAAGAGTTTGAACATGACAACAATAATTAGATTAATTGACCATAGCGAAAACACTGTTTGACATTTTGACATAAGCACATGTTTGAAATTGACGGGTTTTTAAGGGCAGTCTTTGTAAGTAAGACAAGCATTCTTTTAAAAAACAATTTCCCGTACGCTACAATAAAAAATTGTAAATTGGTGAAGGAGCAAATTGAAATTATGTGATGTTATAGGACATTTAAAGATTTGTTTACATTTAGTACGTGTATTAAAACGATTTGTAATGTTGTTTTTAATATATGTAGTTAGTTAGTAGTAGAGAAAGCTTCAATAATTAAATGCAACTTTAATTAACATTATCAACAGTGTTTTCCTTTTTAGATTCCATTTTAAAATAAGTTTTGTAATGAAAATTATTAGATCGATATGAGTTCCGAAAATCTAGTTGTCACATTGCTGTCCAGTATTTTTACAAACTGTACGGGCATTTGTATTGGTGAAGAGGTGGCCTTAAACAACTCAGAAAATTTCGAAATTCCTCCCAGCTACCATGGACCTAACTTTGTGCCATTTATTCTTTACATTGAGTCCAACAATTTCACGTCTGTGTTTAACTTACATACAAAATTATTCATATCCTCCAAACACATAAGAAGCTGTTTAGTTCATGTTCTCACCTTTACCCAACATGCGAACAACGTGGAAACTTATTTCCGACAGCTGACTACGACGCAGATTTTTAAGTCCTGCTGTCCACTGGATTTTATAATTTACCTACAACATGAAAAAAGACTTGATATCAGTGACTACGTTATCAATGCCGCTTACCGGAAAGCTACCTCACAATCAATTAAAGTTGTGCTTGATTTAAACAAGGAAAATGAAGTAACAGTTGCAGATGGAATAAGACGATTTCAAGGTGTCCGTGGACTTCACAGAAGACTTCCAAAGTACATCATTGGTAACAAAATAAAGGTGAATGACTTGCAAAACATAAACGTTCAGCGGTTACGTACAATCTGAGAAACTTCAATTCAACCAACAATGCATCACACAGAAACTCATCGTCGCGTCAATTCCTGTAACAAGCTACTTAAAGTTATTCCACTCCAAAGAACAATTTTTGAGCCGGGAATCTGGATGCAAGCATGCGTGCAAGGGATTTTTTCTACATATGTAAACTTTTCAGTGAATATTATTACACATTGGTTCGAATTTGAACAAAATGTAAAAGCTGATAGTGAAACAGTCATCACGAATGCTTGTGAGTTTCACGGTTACCGGTATATAACACTTGTGCATATGAAAACCTTGATTCAGAGTGCAAAATTAGTTGACTTTAGGGATCTAATGTATCCTTTTTCGGTTCTTGTATGGTTTTCAATATTTCTCTCGTGCTTAGTAATTTCTGTCCTAATGTTTCTCTTCAAGATACGAAACCCAGGATTCCGTGCCTTGATAGTCCTTTTGGAACAAGGCATTGAAATAAAGAATTCAGCAAGAAAATATAAATTGTTGATTTTGTGGGTGTTCGTAACCTACCTTCTACGAAACTTTTTATACTTCAACAATGTATTCATTTTTAACTACACCAGAACCTTGATTCCAGCCAGTTTTTGGAAAACACTGATCAACGAAAATTACCCAATTATTGGGGATACTCAGGCACTTGGAAGTTTATTCAAGAGTGTCCGTAAGTTCGTTAATGAAACCATTGTTTCCAGCACGAGCGCATGGAACCAATTGTTGGGAGGCAGAGCAAAATATTTCAGTTATGAAACGGAAGAAGATATAAGCTAGTGACGAATGTTGTTTCCAGGACTGTTGTGGCGATAGAGGTTTAAATTAAATTAAATTTTTAAATTTTATTCACCATGATATCCTCTAAAGGTAATTACATCATGGAAGTTAGTGGAAGTTGTTTAGGTCACATTGAAGCATTTACTCTCCATTCTTCAGTTTCAGTCGATTAATCAGATATAAATCCAAGTCTTGAAACTAACTTAGACATTTGATTGAAGATTTATTCGTTAAAAAGTCGTAGGTTGTGCATCTGCTTGTTTTCAAATTGGGAGATAAGTTTGTCGGGCCTTAAAACGATTTTAATCGGGTAGGATTTAAATTATGTTTTGTGAGAAGATTAGCTTGACGTTTAGTCACATTTGTCATAATTTAAAGTTATTGGATATGCTAGTTTACAATACAGACTCAAATTGAGTTTTCACTAACTGAATGATTCATTGGTATTGTTTAATTTGTCTCCAATAATTAAACCGGAGAAAATTTCAAGTGTTTAGAGCAACCCTAGAGTTGGCAATTTTTTGAAATTGATTAAAGGAATTGTCAAAGGAAAACTTAGTATTTAGTAAACATAAAAAGGTATTTCAAACGTAGTTCGACGAATAATGTAGATAGAGGAGAATTTCGGAAAAGTTATTAATTCTGGGATTAAATATATTTGAAAATTACCAGAACCGAAACTTTCGAAATTAAACCTCAGGTTGGGCAAAAAATCTCTACTCGTAAAAAGGCCATTATAATAATTATTTTGCCAATTTGTTTTTCGTGTTTTTTATACGCCATCCCAGATAGAACGTTTTGACAATTTCTGCGCATTTTACGTGAGGGAAGCTCTGTGTTAATTTATAGAGGGAAATGGAAGTTGGTCCCGCAAGGGATAAGCATGAGATTAATATGTGGGAAATGTGTGGGCACTGCGCATATTCTGACACTTGCCCATGTGGGAACCGGTATGTATATTTCGCATAAAATACGCACAGAAAAGCCGTGCAGTTTTTTCGGAAATTCCGCATGTATTATGCTCGTTTAAATCACTATAATTAAGGCTTCACTATAAACGTAAGTCACGAATAGGGCAGACATATTTGATTTTATTACATATCTCACGGACCAGTACAGAATAAGTTCATGTTATGACACAAATAACTACCATTCGATGAACTAATTGGTAAAAGAACACATTTGTCAACACATCCGTAATATTAACACGTACATGCCGCTCGGACAGTTCCTTAACTTTTAAAACTGAACTAGAAAACTGTCAACAATGACTTAACTCTATCCTTAAACTATATTCTTTGCAATTTTAGAACTGGTCAAATTGAATTGATTACCATTATCCTACCATTGTTAGTAACAAACCTGGTTTGATGGAAATTGTAGATTGCAGCTGGTCTTGAGCACTTCTGTGAGCAGTTGATGAACGCCTAAGAAGCTCGTTAATTCATAATGTTATTTCGGCTAATCCATTTGCCACAGTCCGTTCAAGGGCTAAAATAAATAAAAGACAAAGTCATTCATAAAAACTTTCAACGTAAAAATTGATACTGACTTTTAAAATATAAATATAAAATGCGTACCAGACTGCCTTTTTTTCAAATCCTAAATGTCGGTAAGTCAAACAAGAAAGCCGGTGGTTTCGAAAGGTTCTCGATGTGTAGCGTCATCGACAGTACAACTTCTTGGCGGTGCATTTTCCTGATATGTTTGGGAGGCTAGAGGCGTGTGATTTGGAAACTGGTAATAATGGAAATTGCATTGATTTCGAGAATACTTGTAGCTAGTTGGAATTGGAGGTACGGAATGTGAAGAAAAGTTTGACACAGGTTCAGGTAAAAGACTGTAATATGGATGATTGAAATTCGTGGTTCCAGGTTGTTGCCTGTTCAATTTGTAATTTGGACCACATGTGCTGGTTTCCGGAACGAAGCTGAAGCCCTTTTTGACAGGTATGGAGTGCTTGGGTGCTTCTGAAAAGGAAATTAGACTATCGGATATTATCAATTTAAAGTTTAAATAGGGTTTAGAAATTTAAAAAAAATCGTCAATCGATGTACCATCAGCGAGTTGAATGTGTTCATGATCTGATCCAATACAACCCACAGCTGACAGGTTATCCGATGAATTACTTGAGCTTCATTCGGATGTTGTTTGTTGTTGATTTTATTCTGATCCGTCGTCGTTTGACTGTCGTCGATGATTTAACGAGACCAAATGAAGGGGTTGCAATGTCCGTTACTTCAAGCGCTGATGTCTCTTCGCCCGTTTCTCCAACTCCTTTCTTTGATATAATCAACTGAAATAAAAAAGGGTAATTCAGCAATAATACCTTTGGAATATGGGTTTACACTTTGCAAATATCGCTTACCTATTCCAACTAGCCAAAAGACCCCACAGGCAACACATTCCAGTTTTTCAGGCGGGGTTTCTGGTTTTAATGTTTGATACTGGAGGTCCGGGAGGCCAGCAACACCGTTTTGGTGTTTTTCAGCCAGATTGTGGGAAAAAGAGTCTTGTTCATTAGTAAATGAAACAACACTCTGCAGTACTTCCTACTTTTATTTTTTACTTGTAATCAAAAACAATGTATATGATAACTCTTTGCTGGCTCGTTGCAAATGTGCGAGATCGTTGCAAGAGAAATACTGACTTGAATTTTTAGTGTAGCAGAATGACAACATGCCGTGTTCAACATAATCGCGCCAAAGTTTGCCTCAACGTTTGTTATTTGCAAGGGCGAAACTGCGCTCAATCGGTGCATATTATATGTGTAACAGTACTAAATATGATGTATGGGAGTTTCCCTCTCGTCAAATGCAGGTTGATTGTTGAAAAATATATTCATGAACTTTTCCCCTGCATTTATTGCGTATATTTTACACCGTATTGTCTTCTAATTTCCCTCTGTGGGAAAGGTGGGATAAATTTCAGTTTCCCTTGCAAGTATGCACACAAATTACGCATCGTTCATTTTTCCCCAACCAATCCCTTAGGAAATATGCAAAGCGTTCTATCTGGGATGCTAAGGACGAAATAGCTCTTGATTTCTTGCTAAGCTGATAAATCGGTTAAATTTCCCTACGACATAAGCTTCCAATTGAATTAGAAGGCTAACATTTCTTGTTCATGGTTTGGAATTTCCATAATTTATTTCTAATTTTCCCTTAACACAATTAAAGTTGTTTATTTTAAGTGTCTACCTTCATACACCCTCCAACCGAAGGAGCATGTTTTAATCATTTATTGAGGTACAATATGCGTAAAATTGTGTTAAATTTAATTTATGTCAAAAGTCGTGGGTTGTATTATCTTATCGTATTATGTATCAAACAAACGTCGCGATAATTGCTTAATTGCGGAGGAGTTTAGTAGATTATAGTTTATGCAGCATATACGGAACGGTATTTTGAAATTAATTTTTCCATCCCACGGTTTTAGTTTGCTCGCTGGTACCTCAGAATTAAGAAATGTAGCATTGGTATTAAAACTTTTAATGAGTATGGTAAGTTCTTACTCTCTTAAATTATTATTAACTAAATTAAAACTTGAAAATCTTATTCGATAATCACTTTTAAACAAGCACAAGTGATATAGTTCAACCACTGGTGTATTACTTCATGGGAGTTTCCGGAAGACTTTTAGGTATTGCCATCTGCTATCTAATTACTTTATGAAATATAAAATTAAATAAAGCAGCTAGTTTCTTCCCATTTGAAATGTACTAAGCATACAGCATTAAACTTACACCTTTATACAGAAAATTTACAAAATTCTGCAATTCCCAAAAACCGATTTATAAATAAAAATTATCCAGCTTAATCCATTTTTGCTTAATCATTTCTATCATGCTAATACACGCCAAACTTCTGAATTCTTTGGTTGAAACTGGCCAAGCAGCCAAATTTCTGTTCGGATCAAACTTCAAATGGGACGAAAGCAGACTAAAATTGCATGTGAACAATCGTGTATTTCTCAGAGGTTTCTGCCTATGTATTGTTTTGGGTAGCTTTCAATTAGTTAACTTTCTTTCGAAAAGGCTCAACTCCGAATCCCAATATCGTACTGGGAACTCCATGGAAATTCTAATTCTGGATGGATTTTTTATGTTCTCACATTATTGCTTGGTTATTTTTACCTCGGGTGAGGAGTTCGAAATATTCATTAATACCGCATACGCTTTGAGGAACGTCACCCATTCCAAATACGGAAAGCATTGAAGGAAAAATCAATCAGGCGGGTTGTGTCAATCTCCCGTTTGTTTATATTTTTGGTGCAGACCTCATGGATGAAAGTTTGCGGCCATTTATTAACAGCTTCGGCATTGCTACTACCCGATTCACCAATGAATTTCTTATCCTTTCCACCGGGAAGTTATGCGATGGATATTCTAAAGCCGATTACCAATTCCCCTCAAATAATGTATGGTATATTGGGTAGCCACAATTTACGGGGTCAACTGCTTGGCATGGACATTTTTTCGTCAAAGTTGGAGCTGTTATGGATACTCAAATTGCGGTTGGCGCAGTAACTATGCGAGTATACGTGTCCATCATTAAAAGGTACCAGTTTACATCAACTTAATACTAAATTCAAACTAAATTAGTTTTATATTAATTTTAGAAAATGGAGCTTCACTAGTTGGAAAACCTCAACTGCGTTCTCAAACCAGATCTCGCATTCTGTCTCTCTGTACCGACAAATTCAAATTCTGCTCAAGCTATTCAATCAAACTCATTCCTCTCTGCTAGTTTATCTGCTTGTGGCATCTGCAACTGCTCAAATATTCAGCGTGGTTAAAGTCTTGCGAAGTGTTTCCGATGGAACGTTTGGCAATGCAGAAAAAATATTCATAAATGGGTTTCTAATTCAGGCTGTAGCATACGTTATTGTGGCTATGCTCGCAGTGTTTGGAATATGCGGACAAATTCATGAATCCGCAAAAAAATGCTTGGCAGATATGAAGAATGCTGTGATCCGATCAGGTAAAAATCGAAAGTCCTTGCAACAGCTTGTTAAGTCGCTGCCTGTTTTGAAAGTCGAGTTTGGAAGTTCTAATTTCATTGAGAAAATTACACCATATATCTTCATGGAATTTACGCTAGCACGCATTGTGGATTGCCTGCTTCTTTCAAACAATCGTACTTAATACTAAAAAAGCAGTAATGGTAGTTCGTTATTACTTATTGCTCGTATATAGTTTTATTATTACACACGTTTAATATAACGTACAAGTAAATTCACTAGTTAAATTGTTGAATGCTTTAATACCTAATATATTAAATACATACTTAAATATAACAATACAATACAATAAATAGGTACAATTCGAACACATTAATGTTATAGATTTACGTATGGTGTTCTTTAAATAAATTTAATTGTTCATAAAAAATAAAGAAAGCCGTTCTAAATAGGTTTATATTAAAAGGTCCTAAAACTAATTAGCAGAGCAATGTACCCCATTTAACTAATATACGTAAACTTGTTGATTGATTAAACTTAATTAAAGCTCCCTGGTGAAAAAGTTAAGCAATCACGTACTGTAAAAGTGGTAGAAATGTTCCACTTTAAGTATGAAAAATCATTAAAAGGTGTACAATCTATAAGGAAATAATATATATTGTATTTTTTGAGTAATTTAGGCATGTCAAAAATAGCTACCGTATCTTTAAATGAACTCCTCGGAATTTGTAAATACCCAGATATGAGGTTAGGTATAATCTTCTTATTAAGTGCGTGCTTATTACAAATAAATAATTTTTTAAAAGCACATACTTTGCTTTTCTGCATTTTTAACCTAAAAATGTATGTGCTAACTTTATATTCGAACTATAGAAACTTCAATAATATATAATATTGCTATTGCTAATTACTAATTTAACATACCTGTATTATTATACATAAATGAATGTTTAGTCTTGACAAACGGAAATTCATACTCAGACTTTAAAGTTATTTCATTTTACTTCATTTTACTTCTTATTTGACTACGCTACGATTATGTACATTCTACAATTTAAGTTTCCACAACCAATCAATCATTGCCGTTCAATCTCAGAAGCTTCACACAGATACTTCTAGCCAGTTTTTCTTTCTTGTGCCAGTAATAATTCCTAATTACTTTCTTACTGCCAACAAGTCTTTGTGACTAAACAGCATTTATTGAGCAGGCATGTGCACTCTTTACTAGCTTAAAGCATAGTTCAAGGAAATCACAGAATTAACGACGAAAATATTACGTTCATTGCACCAAGCGATCCTACAATGTATATACATAAGTTACCTTGTAAACCTACTTGTTTTACCTAAATTACAAACAAATCCTGCTTTTATTGTATTCATTATTTTGAAATTTATATTTACGAAATCAACGCTAACCTACCAGAACTCCTATGCTTTACCATTTAACGCAAAATTTGATAAACATTCCAAAATAAACTAACCTAAAAACTCTTTATGGCTCATGTCACTTATTCATGATGTTGTGAATACTGTGCAACCTAATTTTTTTTAAAGAGCATCTAGACGAGAAAATTTGATATGTTGTTGTGCAAACAATTTAGTTACTTATGTCCTACATATCTTATTCACTCAGAATGCAAATTAAACATAAGCACCCCATCAATTACCCTATCCACCAAATTTACCAAGTAAGCTTTTCCAAACTCGACCGTAATCGGCATGAAAGAACCGAACTTGATATATATTGGTTGAACAGCTCGCATCCTCTTGACTAGATATTTTGCATGCCTTCTCTTTGTTTTCACGTACACTACATATGCTCCCAATTTTATTCCCTCTACATCGCATCCTGTATTTCTAAGGTGCTCTTAGCTAGCCTCATTATGGCGGCGTTGTCAACAGGCACAAGCTCGTTCCAATAAACAAAACCCCATATATCAAAGGTGGAATTAGGTTAATTCCTTTGATGAGAATTGTGGTTATCGCTACCGTGAAAGAGAACGCTACGCTCAGAAGCACTAGAAACAAATTAGATAGCATTTGTAGCAAATACTTGCTAACTGCCGTGTATTGAAGGTAGTAACGAAGAAATGTCTCAGTATCTCGCATATGCATGATGTAGGCGGTGCAGTTCAACACGTTTTCAAAGCCGACTAGAAGTACCATCAGAAAGAAACAGAGACATCGACTGTTTTCCAGCAGACTCGCTCCTGAGTGAACTATCTGTATTACATAGAGAACAAGTCGAATCCCGATATTTTCAAGTAATTCTTCGGACAGAATATCCTGAGCAACGAAAATGATAGCGTTGTTATTTTTAAATACAATGAAAAGAGACAGTAGAGGTGCTACAATTCCAATAGTAGTCGCTAATCCACACATTATTATTCCACTTATGTCCAGTTGACCTCCGTTTTTGTACTCCCATTTGGCGTTGAAAACTTCCGGACTAAAGACTAAAATATTTTTGTTAATTAAACATTTATTCTATTTAGAATTAAGTTTGCGATACTTACTTCGAGTCATTCGGCCACTTAATTGGTGGAGCTCGTTGTAGCCTTTCATGAAGTCCTCTCTCCATAGGTGGAAAATAAAATTTGCAAACAAGTTAGTGATTATGGTTGTACTACCGATTACCCATCCCATGATCCGTGTGAAGTTCATTCCCTGTCGCTCCTGGATGAAGATATGTGTCACAAGCACATAAATATTTTCTAGGGCAACGACAGATGAATTGAACAAGCAAATGAAGTACATTATCCATTCCCGACGTGATTTGCTTGCGCACAGTTTGGTTCCTGAAGAATTCCATGCTACTGGTAGAGGGGGGTAGTAGATGAATAAAATTCTTTGGATTTTGAATGCAGTTGCTTGCAGCTTAGTTAACATTGTTGAAATTTATACTCGTTTTTCTCTTTAGAGTTGTCATACGTGGCAAGAAAGAAAGTTGAAACATGTGTACAATCTAGCCACGGTTTTGGTTCTGAGCACCAAATAAAGTCAAGCTAGGAAATGGTTTTGACTAACTACCTGGTAAATATCAAGCCAGAAAAAACATTCCATTATTAATATCCATGATTGTTTTTTACTTGTTTTCTGTTTGGAGTTTTTTAATTTAAAGCATCTGATGACCTGCTTTAAATTCTGAAAATGAAATATTTATCTGATCAAGCTTAACCAAGGTACTTTTTACGTTTGAATGCAGTGAAAGCGTTTTCGCTTTTAAGTAGCTAATATATTTGAAATCAATTTAACATTTGGCTGAACACATGCTGACTGGATGAAGCACAGTTTTTTGTATTTCCATGGCTAATGTACCAAAAGTACCAAAAACACTATAACTTTAGCATGTCGGGGACAGAGGTACCAAAGCAAGCACTTATTTAGCATTGTGGAGTTCAGTACAGACCGTTAAAGGTTATTAAATAAGACGTCAAATGTGAAGTTGTTTACAGAATGCTTAGCAAAACAAAACTTACATTAATATGTAATTTACATACATTGCTAACATGTCGTTTTCAGTATTCTACTGAGATGCTTTTTAGAAACATGAATTCAGAACAATCTATTTACCCTGCATTATATTTTGAATGTAGTATTTGTAACTACCTGAGCTCCAACAAGGTAGTTTTTACATACTAGTACATATAATGCAAAAAAACATGTAATAGGAAACCCACGAGCTATATAAAATCTTAAATAAATATTCAATCAAATAAAAGCGATTTCACGCCAAGATTTTTTTCAGTCCAAATAAATAGCATTACTGAGATCTTAGAGTTGTGCATCAAAATCAGGATTATCCATTGCTGTAAGTTAAGATCTTTGTGATAGGGCAATCTAAATTCGGTGTCCACCCATAAAGGGAGAAGGATTTCTCAAAGACTACATGTGACATGTCCGATTGACCTTAAATTAAGAGGGCAAACCAAGGACTTTTGAAAATAAAAAGTGTCTTTATAGTTAACTTTTTTCAAAAATCTGTAAATACACATTTTTAACGTGCTTTAACACCTCAAACCTCACAAAACTGCATTCAAGCATAAACAACTCACCTTTTTTTATTGAAACTTTGATTTTTTAAATTTCGAGTGCACGTTTTCGAATTTTCAAAAGTCTTGGTTTGCCCTCTTAAGGATATTGTCTATATTATGTGTTCAAATTTTCAGGTCAATCAGATCTAGTCAGCCAGAAAAACTTGTCCCAAACGGGTAACCCTGATTTTCATGCATAACTATAAAATCTCTATAATACAAGTTTAATTTGGACTGAAAAAAATCTCGGTCTCGGACCGTTTTCATATAGTTCGTGGATTACCTCGTACACATAAATCTCCTAAAATTTAATTACTGATGAGTACATTCATCTACTCAGTCAATTTTAAAGAATTATTACGTTTAAAATCTGTTTGCTATTGTAGCGGGTTGTAGTGCCCGCTGCATACTTCCTTTGCCCCCCTTTTCTGCTTAGCATATCGTTCGTTTTCCATTTGCTAGTAAAAATTTGAAGTTATTATTATTATTTATTGAATCAAACTTGCCTTGATAGGCTTGTTACGTTTGACAAGTTGTACTGTGATCTTAAATTCAATTATAATATGTTGTACATTCATTAGACTAACTGGTTCTTCATTTTCCGTGACAGATGTTTTGAATCATCACTAATTAGTAGCCCACACTCACTTACTTTCTGATAAACTTTATCTCTTGAAGAATGAAAGTTCTGCCATGATTTCATGCAAACAAAATTTGTTTTGAACTGAGAAATTGAAACACCGCTGAAACTCTTTGAATTTTGTTGACAGATTTGTTAGTTTGATGCTAATGAAATAAAATTTTGGCAGATGGAATTTGACTGATTGGTTACTTAAGTATTGACAGTGTTGGTGTTGAATTCATTAGTGTTAAAGAATAAATCTCATGAACAATTTAAACTAATTGTTCTTAAGAAAAAAAGTACTCTCAAATCAGACGTGACGGCATTACCATATTTGAATCGTGGGAAGGTATCATAGAGTTTTCCGAGTTCATGGTTCATTTTTGTTAAAAAACTGTAAGCATTATCACGCATGTAGAAGTAAGTAATTACATTAAGATAATAATTTTGACGTCAGATTGCTTTTAAAAATATTAACACTAAATGTGTTACTAATACCACTAGACATGTAGATAGTTGGCCGTAGGGTTTTAAATTAACAAAGGCATATAATAATATTAGAGAGCAAGCTCATTGAACATTAACCAGCACTAACGAGCAAAGTACGTAGTCGATCGACACGAATTGAACCAAATATGTTGCATTTTGTAGAAACTTATGAATAAATAATATCCCAAAATATTAGCCGTGAATGGGCGTTGTTGTTCCCGAGGCAGCGGATCAATGTTTGGAAAATTGCAAATTTCAAAAACTAATAAGGGTGAACCACGTTCATTTTGAATTTCCCCATGTTAATTTGCAAAAGGCTTGAACAGTTTTTTGAAAATTTTGTCAAAAACTGACAAATATGTATTATTTCAAGCTCTACAATGCTGGAAAGTAAGTTTTATCGGCATTAATTACAATCTTGAAAACTTGAAATCTTCATCAAATAGCCCGATGCATGGCAGATGTGCATTTTCAAAAATTCAATCCGTTGCCACGGAGACAAAAATGCCCATTCACGGCTAATATTTTGGGTGTACTAGTTATATAAGTCTCAATTTTATTTTGTAAAACCATTCGTTGGAACCCAAGTTTAAGTGTTTCAGTTAATTATACACGTTACTTAAATCGAATGTTTCAATAAAGTAAACCACGTCTACATTAGTGAGGAGCTCATAATGCTACTATAAATATAAATTAGCCTCATGTCAAAATCAGAAATTAGCCTCACGATACTGCTAAGCCTTTCATACTACATGTATAGATAGCCACATACTCAAATGAATCTTTAACATTTTGTTAAAATTTTGTACTCTGTATTATCTAAAAATAATGTTTAGGTTGAAATAACATTATATTTAAATATCCTACATTGGATGCACTGAATCAATGCGCTATTAACATTTAATAGCTATTGATTAGCTATAACGTGTATTTTAAGGTAAACTGACAGCGAGTTCTTCATCAAACGATAGCGATACCCAGTTTTTGAGAAGTTTGTATGTTGCTTCTTGAAAAATGATGTGGCTGCGAATCCTACTTACTTTATTATTATTTATAATTTTATGAACGACAAACGGATATGAACCAAGAAATAAGTAGGCGCCATTCAATACCACTTGGGAATCATTCGAATGTCTACAATGTTCATTCTTAGCTGCTACGAACGAACCCCAATTGAAAGCTTAATACTATCTGACTTTGTTGCTCATATGAAGTTCAAGTAAATTGTGACTATTAAATTAACGATTCCATGTATTATTTATACTTAAAAACCCAAGAAACAATTTTCCACCAATGGTTACAAAATTGTTTTACAAGGAACATTTTTCTAAATAACGGCACCGAAGAATCATAAGGCTCATTTTTAATTTTACATGAGGCAGATTTATATTTTCCAGTTGATGGTTTATATTTGTCCCATTTTACAAAGCACGTGTCTACTTCGTATGTACGTACAAATAAGGTCGTCACCATCAGTCTAAGTGATTAGTCTTAGCTTAGTCTGAAAACCAAGCTAGTACGGGCGGTCATTCTCTCTAAACAGAAGCATACAAAACGACAGCTCCCGCAGAAAATTTGTTCGCCTAAACATTTCAAACAAATTAAAACCGGAACACATTTCCTAACAAAACTATGTCGCCACTGAAATTCATGAACCAAATTTTTCTGTTTTCGTTTTTAGTCTTAGCAACCACTTCGCTACGTATTAAAAAGAGCACTCAAACGGTAACAGGGTTGGATAGAATTCTTAACCAAATGTCGGAGTCTGCCATATTCACATAATATCTCAAGACGTTCACTACACATTAGAAAGTAGAATCAGTACCGTAGCACAAAATACTTTTACAACTCGAATTATCGAACCAAGAAAGATATTTTGAATGCAGCTCAATCGTCCTTTAATATAGGCTACTACCGTACAACCTATCGCGTTACAGATGAAGACATGAAAAATCCATGGAAACCCTTGAATCCAGTGAAGATAAGAATGCAACAATGTGTTTTCTCCGTACTATTGTCCTCGTTTGAAAAAGTAAATCTCAAATATGATATAGAGGACGAAAGTCAGTCACCGATGCAATATTTTCCTTATTTAATCGCAGTGCATGAGCTTGAGGCGTTTTACTATCTTAAAATCAAATCATTTCCCCTTAATATCAAACCTTCTGCAAATTTCCTACTTCACATTACAATGGCTAAAGTTTGGGGCGATACTCATGGTTTTTGGCGATACTATAAGGTACACCACGGAGTAATTTCCTGTCGACCAGCACCCAACGAAACTACGGTAAATATTGCGTCTCCTCGATGCCTCAAAATGAACTACTTCTGTCCATTATGTACTTCGTCAACAAAAATACAAATTTCATCAGAAAACTGGGAGATGGATGTAGCAGGCTTAAAACAACTTGAAATAAAGCATTCTACTTCTACAAAATGGACTTTGCAAACATCTCTCCTTTCCAAAGATGTGAACCTTATGAGTTATGCAAATCTGAAAAATATTTTTCATCCACCCAGAAACAACTCATTGGTGTTTATGTTCGCCATCATTGAGCTGCTTCAGTCGCATTCTAACACATCGATGCATTTAAAAAATGACGGAGTACAAGTGGTTGCCGATAATTTATGCGGAAAAACCACTCTCCAAAGACTTGAGGATATTCTCACTCAGGCAAGTTTGGAACAGCAATGGCTCACCATATTTGTTTCCAGTAGCGAATACTCCTTTTTAACTTGCTATACCGAAGATCATCTCACTATCGCTACTATTTCCAACCGTTTCAGTTGGCCCTTTGGATTGGCTCTTAATATGCCTTTCCATACTCGCCGTGCTTACCATTTACTTCTAATATTGAAAGGGTTTAACAAACCGGATTTCAACGCGTATTTCTTTGCGTATTCATCGTTTCTTGAGCACAGCTATCATATACCCGACTATCTGTTTAACTTTGCGTCAACTAGAATTACCTTGGGTTTGTGGCTTCTCATTTCTGTAATCTTTACAAATGCATACAAGGAATCGCCATCACAGGAGTGACATCCCCACCTGAGAAATCCAGCCTTGAAACGTTCCCAGCTGGTTGAAGACTATAAGCAAGTACTAAAAAAGGAAGCGACTCCAACATTTCATATTTTTGCACCGCTTAAATTTCGTTGGCTAAATGAATGGAGAAATGACGTGTTGGAAAATGTAAATTTTACAAATTCTGGAGGCGCTGCTGTAACCACGTATCCAACAGATCTTGTGTATGCTGCAGATCTATCAAAATTCCATTGTTGTGGCGACTTCATGGAGGTTATCGAAAATTTTATGGGGCCAATTCAACTCCAGAATTAATATCAGCAAGGCAGTTGGCTAACTTTTACGCTAAGTTTCAACAAGAAGGTCGCTATCTTATTCCACAGCGAGATGTGGATACCCGATACTCTTTGTCTTATCCAATAGCGTTGGAAAGGGAAATTGTCAAATGCGAGAATAAAGTTGTTTATGTAGATCATGATGAAAAAGTTTCTACAGAGATTGAATATTTGTCGCAGTACTACCACTACAAAAACTTCTTTAAGTCAAATGAAACTATGCTAAAAGATTACACAGTTTGACATTTGATAATGGACATGGCTCGAAGCTGCCAATGACTTTCAAGACACTAATCGAAAGTGGGATTTTTTCGCAGATTAAATACTTTTACAAGAGGCAGGAGTATCTTGGAATACGACTTGAGTACACGAGAAGTCACTCTAGTGAAGAGGAATTTGAACCTGTAAAGAAGCTAGATTTAAAATCGAATGTTCAAACGGTGTTTTATCTTTATTTTATTGGGATCTGTGTGGTTGTAGGGGTTATTTGCATAGAAAGGTTTTGCTTCTCACTCAATGCACGCGTAGGTAAGAAATGGAAACGTAATAGAGAAAACAAGAAAATAACAAACAAAATCATCTTTAATACAAAATCAATTGATGTGAAGCCAAATGACAATGCTGATTCACAAAGTTATGTCAAAGACGATATTTATTTGGATTATATTAATGATTCCTCTATGCCGAAGATTGAGCAAATTTAAATTTTGTAAAATATAAGCTTAATATTAGGTTCATACTCTTACTAACTTGTGTAATATTTGTATACCGATATATATCTAAATTTAAATGTATAGTTATAATATTAAATGACGGATTAGCATTTAGCATAATTCATACTACTTAGCTTGCACTACATTCTAAACTTTTTTCAATGTTTGATAAATTTGCATTGTATACCCAAGCACATTTTCTTTTATATACAATAGTTTGGAATAGAAATTTCTTGGTTTGAAATGTTATAGGTGCTTTCTAATTATGAAAATTAATAAATTAAATGCAGAATATGTCAATACTATTTCACCTTTGTTTAAGATACTTTCTAAAAGCTCTCCCTAAACGTTCTTTACTTGATTCGTAAGGAAGCACAGCTACTTCTTTAACTTTTACCCTACTCTCAACTACAAATACTAACAAAGAAATTAGAATACCGATTTATGAAACTACAAATACAACCACAATATTGCCTCTTAGACTCGATATTACTTTCTCCTTCCGCATCTTCTTCCTCGCCGTCTTTAACAATATTAATTCCTGACAGCTTTGGCATAAAATCGACCATAAAATCCGTCCACCACTCCCAAATTCCACTCATGTGAAGTCCGTCCATTTTCCTAAGAACTAGAGCTCACCCACCGAAAAAACAATAAGGAGTGGTGAGTACTGAATAAGGATTTCCTACTTAAAAAGACTTTGTCCTTCCTGCTCTCTTTTCTTTGAGATTGTGATATACCGGGTAAGCTTGAGTGTCTGGCAAAAAAATGCACTGTTGTTGCAAGCATTAAGATGTGGATCTTGTAGCAAATTCGTTTCATTCAGTAGATATTTTTTCCATTGAGGATGAACTCGTGTATGATTTAAAAGGTATTCTGATTTCTCCGACAGATTTAATTTAGTGAAGGAAAATTGAGTACGGGAATGGTCAGCTGAAGCAAACAAGTATAACTCACTCGGCAGCCATACTGAATAATGTGTGCCAGCTAACCAATTCGAAACCACTACCTTGGAAAACCCCCAGGCTTCAAAATTAGAAATACTCAAAAGATACAATCCTTGTGTATACACTAAATTGTACTTAACAAGCGCATCAAATGTGTCAAGGAATGCACCGCAGGGCAACGTGATTTTAGTGATATTCTTATTCTTGTATGCATTACTCAACACTAAACTCATGAGTAAACATGGACCTAAGGCAATCTGTAGTTTCTTGTTGTTAATAACTTTTCCGAGATTGGATTCCCTTGCTCGAACAGGGCCCTTATTGTTGGTAGAAATACCGAAAATATGTTCCCTGTGTCAAGTATTTCTTCACGAATTAGTTTTGTTGGCGATAATTTCTCCAAGTTTACAATTACAACTGCTACTAGTGTAACAGCCCGACATTGTAATGCCAATCCATATCCAGATGGGTAGCTCAAATATATTGAAGAGCTCTTGGAAAGGTAGTCCACTAATTGGTGCGGTACCACAGCTCACAAACAAGAGCCTTGTTTTGTGAAATTTGTAGTGGGCTTGATCATAGTTACCAGCTTGCACAATACCGAAGTTCGGTACAGCACTTGACTCGTCAAATGCTATGCCATCATCGTTTGCATTTCCTCCATCTATAGCGAATGTGAAATATTTCATGCTAAAAGTTCCGTTGCCTACGATAGTTTGAAAGAGCAACTTGAATTCAAACTCATATTGAATTTTTGCATGGTAGGTGTTTCGCCGGAATAGTAGTTTATATAGGGACTAACGTTTCCTGCGTTACCATTAGCGGTTGAAAAAATGCCGTTGCAAATTCTCCCATTAGCTGGCCGTGCCAGTGGATATTATCTGTATACGAATTTAGGACCTTAAACTTTTCCTCAAGGGTCTTTTCTGAGAAGGATGCTCCAATGTTTACAGGAGCTGCCACGTTTTTCTGATCAGGTTTGCAGTGACGACAGAAAAAGAAACCCTTGGTCAACCAAATATGAAGCTATAAGCTTCCTTATCTGCAAACGTTCAGTGTTACTCTTGGAGAAATTTATTGATCACGTAATAATAAATGAAATGGTTGTTCCATTAGTACCTCCATGCTAATGCGAGTTCTCTCCATGGCTTTGTTTCAGTGACATGAAATCCTTTGCTATTATTGTGCAGTATGCGTGTATTTATATAATATCGTACATAATCGTCCGACGCATTTTGTAATTTGTGATGAAGAATATATATTTCAGCTTGGTTGGACTATCAAAGCTATGCCGAGATTTGTATCGAATAGGTGTTTAGGGTTGTGTGTTGGTATTGTTTGTTTGGTGTGTGATGGGATAGCCAGAAATCTTGTAGCTTGGTTTCATATTTGTATTACACTTCTTCGGACATACGTTTGTGGTGTTGACCACTTTGAGTGTTATTTCAGAAAGAGTGTATGTGGTGAGTCACATTTTATTAGAGCTTGGTGGTATATATAAAAGCGTAACACAGTGGGCTCTCATCATATCACCAAATTGGACTTGTGCTCTTGTTTATCGATGTGGTGTAGCGAGAGTAATGCAAAGTCAGTCAGGTTTAGTAACGAACCATTATTAGATGTCTGGGCGACACCACACCAAACCAGAAGTATTTTCAAGTCGATGCTATTTTCTCTCTTCACGGAAATTGTCGTTATCAATGAGGTATATTCTAGTGCGTAAAACGTTGCTTCGGCTCAATCTATACTTAACCGAACACACTCATACCTTGATAGCACCAATGGATTTCAAAAGATGGCAATATCAAGTTCGTTGTATTGTGACTAATTATGATTATCATCCCTGTAAATGTAGGTGAAATTTTTTCTTGCAAATTTAGAGTAGCTGCCATGTCGCTGTTCTTGTGTGTGGTTTTTATGTTAGTTTTTTGGTATTTCTTTTGGATGGGCTCCCTTTCCATGTTCGAAGTTAGTAGACGCCTCTTCACGTATTCTGAGAGTAATTTTCCATTGATACTTGCGTGAAAGGGTGGTTTTAGTTGTATTTCGCGGCGGTACTTAAAATTTCGAAATGGACGCTTCAGGTAAAAACCTGATTATGTGGGTGTTTTTTTTTGGTTTTGTATTTGTGTTTTTGTTGGGTTTTTGA
>LJIJ01002255.1:0-29284 GCA_001718145.1 Orchesella cincta
GCAGCAACATCAACCCGCTTGTGCACGCGCACAAGGGAGCAACATGGTTAAGACGAAATTAAAGCGATGGAAATTCATGTGGCATTGGCTCTGGCGCCATTGTTGTGGAAGATTAACCCGGTAATTAAACGCCTAAACGAATTCACTCTGACGAATGGCTTTGACATTTTACATTCTACAGTACAGCGAAAATAACGGTGTGAGGAAAAATTATATCGAGAGCCTGAAAAAGGAATTTGGCATTTTGGTGCAATTGACTGATCCGTGAGGTGTATGAATGTATCAGCTCTAGGCTGGTTAAGAAGTAAAAGGTTCATTTTGAAAGAAGTATTTATTTGGGAACGAAGTTCTACAGATGGCGTGCAAATATTAAATTGGGATGCCAGTAATTGTTCATCGGATTAGGTTGTGTGCGCATAGCATTGCTGTACCTGTATTATACTTTTGCAGTTTGCTGGCCTTAGTTGTAAAAAATTCTAGTCTCTAATCACGCTATGAGTAAGGCAGGATGGGTATGGGGTAAAACGCTAGCGGGTACTCGTATAAGGGGGCAATGGAAATTGCAGAACACAGATTAAACTAGCCTAGATTAACGCTGGGAGATACAAACGTTCTACAAAGTTATGAGACGTAAAGAGGGGCGTGAGAGATCATAGAAGCGTCAAAATGTGGCGGTAGTTGAAATTTATCACAGACTAAAGGTTCGTCTAACTTGTGGATTCACATATACTAAATAGAGATTTTTACGTAGTTGAATTTGTTACGAACCACGTAAATTTTACAAACTAAATTCAAGCATTCGTATGCGATAAGCAAAGCTACAGCGCAAGTGTTTGATCATTGATGAAAACTACATAGGAACTACCGTTTCGTCAGCTTAGCTTTTAACGTTTCAACGCGCGATAATTGTGTTAATCATTAAAATGTGTTTTTACTTGTGCTTACAAATGGGAATAGTTGGCTGATAAACTATGTCAAACTGCCGTATGTCTTCCTAATAACTGAGTAGATAAGTTTGCGTGATATACTTGTAAAGTTGTTGCACTGTCCGGTTTAAGAGTGAATGGGCTGCTGAGTAATGTTACCGGACGTTGTAGAAGTTCTTAGACGGGATGTCAGTAACTTTAGAAAAGCTTGAGAGTAAATTTAATTGCCAATTTGCAGACATCAGTTCAAACGGCCAGTGTAATTTAGTCATGAAGCGTGATTGATAGAGAAGCTCTGTGCCTGCCTAAAATGTGCAGAGGTGATAAGGGAACATGTACATTGAGAGTAAAAAATGGACAAATCAATTTCTTTATGCGAGCATCTTTGCGCATGAATCGTTCGGTGCAAAGTTACACTTTTTGCAAGAGAAAATTGTAAATGAAATTTGTCTGGAAGCCTAATAATATTAGTTTTATAATATTTAATATATTTATTATAATAGCAGTCTCTGAACAAATTCGTATTATTTGCGCGAATTTCCCATATTGGATTCCCGGCAATGCCGATTTTTCCACTTTCATTCCCGTCGTGGTGTTCGGGAATGATTTCTGTCACACGTTTTACTAAATGTATCAAAAAACCATCAGCAACATCTCTTTTTGAGTATCTACCTTTGAGAAGTACATTGGTCTTAACCAGCATCCCGTGTTGTGTGGGCGACTGCTTTGTTTGGGGAAATCCTTTCTTCATTTTCTATATCATCAAATATAAGCAGGCATGCAAACTTTTGTATTGCCACTGGGATATTCAGTGGTAAATTTTTATTTTGCTCCTGCGGATATCCATTATCTGTGAAATTTTATTCTCAGAATTTTGCACATTGAGCTGTTATCGATTTACAAATTTTTCATGTAAGTGTTTTCGGATTTATATGATTTTCAAGAAAAATCAATTTCCAACCTAAATACCAGAAAGTGCTAGAACTTCAAAGAAGCAAGCATCTGCGTAGTTTCAACAAACTCCAAACTAAAAGGATTCCTAGGAGAAAATTGATTTCTTCGTTCCATGCTTGTATTTCAATGGCTTCTGGCTTCGATATGTTCAATCAAATCTTTTTTATAAGATAAGCTTTCAGTTTATTGTAGCTTTTGCTAAAAGAAGTACTGTAACATGACTCTTTTGGGAAAATTAACTGCCATGAATACTTCTTTGAAGGTCAATAAAAGTGCCATCTCGATTCATGAACGCAGATTTAACTTAATAAATTTTAAGGCAATTTTGTCCTTGGTTTTGTTTAAATGAACGATCAGTCAACTCTCTTCAAATGGTTCGGTATTGTGATTTCTGTAGTGTTTTAAAACAGAAAGCGGGAGCTAATATCGAATAGAAATGGAATAATATACCCCGATCCTGTTCTTTGAAAATCTTTTATGGATATTAGTCATTTGTTTGGTTAGTAATCGCACACTGAATTCTCCTTCTGTTTTATTATTTGCTTCGTTTCAATTTTTATTAAATTTTTTCAAAATATTTCAATTAAGAAAACCAGTGGAAACACGAATATATGTTTACAAGAGGCCTTTTTAAATTGATACATGCACTTTTACTAATAAAATAACAAAATAGGTTTGCTTTTGTATAGCTTGCTGAATGTTGCAAACATTACTACACCATTCTCACAATGGCTCTAAACAGTAATGAAATTAACCGCCATTACGGTAGTGTACCGTTTATATCATTAGAATTATAACTGCAGGTCTACACTTTATTAGTATCTTGTTTTTTCGTATATTGCGACATTCCACCAATATAAAAGAAAGTGACAAAAACCTCCTGCTTCACCTCTTTCCTTCAATTACAAGCAGCAAAAAGGAAAGCTACTACATGCGAGAAAGTCTCGCTTGCGATCATCATCATCATCACCAAATTCCCTGCGTTAGCTTGGAAAACATACATATTTTACACGCACAGCTTCTCCAGCTTTCAGTCTGTATCAGCCTGTTGAGCTGAGCACTTTCGGACCGAATTTGTTCGCGTTTGGTGAAAGTATAGATGTGCAGTAAGCAGCATTCCATTTATATTCAGTGCATACGTTCTATTTTCCATATGGAGTTTTGAAGACGTCATTTGAACGAGAGTCATTCATTGCTTTCTCATCTCAGCCAGCGAATAATTCTGTAGGTGAGTTGTTTTTTATATTTAAAATAACGTCAGGGGTTACTCGCCGGTTGGTATTGTAGATACCAATGAACGCATAAAGAAATAATTGTTAAAAAGTCGGCCTGCTTTTTAACCCGTTAAAATTGCAATCTGATAGTAGAGCGAAGTAATGATTCAGTCTCCGGAATCCATTGGAAATCTAACCCCTAATGTTTCATTGTTCTCATCAAAAACAAAATCGACCTTGTTGCGACAACTTGGCTAACTTCTGTGAAAGCAAATACTTAGAACAAAAATTGCTTCGGCATAAGGTTATTTGATTTTTTAAAGTAGTATACGGAGAAGGCGAAATAGAAAGCCTTTGGTTTTGCATAATTTACAAGTTCAGAGAAAATTTCATCAATGTAATCCAACGTGATTAGTTGTTACACCTGTGAAATATGCAAAATCTCATCATTTATGAACAGCTCGATAAGGCTCTTCAAAATTCTAATGTTGTGCAACTTGTTCTTGTACAAGTGCTATTGTTTTCTTTTTATATAAAATATTTTTAAACAAAGCAATTGAAAATCTGAATTGCTAATCGTTTTCCCCTGAGTTAGCTTTTCAATAAAGAACGAATACTTCAAACTTTGTAAATCAGACTGCCGTCTCGCTTTTGTTGTGGATTTAAAACATGCTGGCTGCAAAATGACTAATGCTTAATATAAAAGAATAATTCCCCCTGTTAGTTCATAACAGTTTACAAAACAAAATGACTGCATTCAATAATACCCTTTAGTACAAAAAAGTTGAAATAAAAATCCTGCCAAGTTCATTAGGATTTATTTTAACAATTTAAATAAAATCATGATTTGCGTGTCACCTTCCCAATTCCAAATTCTCATGCTTTCATCGCAATAGCAAACTATGTTTGTCCATTTTGAGTTACGCAAGCTGAGAAACGAAATGACACCTTTTTTATTACTACTCCTGGAAATCTATTCAATTTCCCAACATTTCTTGCAAAGATGCCAATACTTTCATGATGAATAGAAACCAGGAACCTAACTCTACGACAATTAAAATAGCGATGGATCAAACGAAATATGAGTATTACTGATTTAAAATTAGATTCACAAATAGATGCTGTTGGTATATATCAAAATTCTTTAGTATTAGACAACAACACGGCAAAACTTTGTACTGAATATCAAATAACTAGCTTTCTATTTATACAAGTTTTCTACCCACGCAGCTATTTTTTCGCACTAAAAAATCACATAAAAACAGATGTAAAATATGAAGTTTGCTTGTTATTTTTATTACAACATATGTAATGTAAAGTGTTCATTTACAATGGTGAAACGTAATACGTTTGAATTACGGACACTGTACAGGATATTCTGCACCAGTTTAACTTAACGCTAAAGAAAAATCCATTATTTAATTTACAACTTGTTATGCTTTCACTAAACCAAAAGTAAGTTCCAGGTTTTCCTTGTATTTTCAAACGAAACGACAAAAACTGCATCATCATCATTATATTCCACTTTCTCGTGTTTGCTATATGTCTCCAGTCAGGTATAGAGTGTCAGGTTAAGCACTCGTCGAGAAAAAGCTCATTTGCATTTTTGGTGAAATAGTAAAATTTGAAGGCTTCCAAAACATCAAACAGAAACTGCTTTGAACAAACAAGTGCATGATCTGCTTTTAGCTGAACTTTATGAATTTGAATGCTATTTATTCAATTAGGAAGAGTATTTGGTCGGTTCAGCTCCTTGATTTTTAGCCTTGAACTTCAGTTTCCCGAAGGAGCATTGACATTGCATTTGTTTGCAGTATGCTTTTTTACCAAGAAAATGCTTACGCAAGTTATAATGATTCGCTATGCCTTGAAAGTTCGCTAAATGGTTAATTTCTAGTTGTTATTGAGAGCTTTCAGCGTCATATTTTTTTACTCGCAACTTCTCTTTGTTGTTTCTCTATAATTTTGGAATTAGCAAATTTTCCCAAGCAATAAATGTATGTAAATACCAAGTACACCCGAAATTCAATTATGCTTAAACTTATGGGGGAGTTTCTAATCCAGAAATCTCATTAACAACTTGAATAACTAGGAATTCATTCGAAGTTGAAGTTGTTTTTAAAAAACTTGCTCTTTGCAATTATCTTTCTGTGATGATATCGTATCCACCCACACAAAGTTCTCGAGAAGTTCAAAAAGCAGCTAATTGAGAATTCGTTGGTGTACATATCTCTTGTTTAACATGAGGCTGTAGTCTGCAGACAAATACACGTTGGATTTGGAAAGTTTTTAACTACTTTAGTAAAATGCTTGGAGTATGATTATTTTTCAGTTCTGAGACGATTTAAGAATATCTACTAATCTACTCACAGTAAAATGGATTATGAAAAAGCTTTCACATACAATACAAGACATGTTGAATTTAAAAACTCAATCGTCATCGTTTGCATTTCGTTCCATCCACTGTAAAATACACATACACTTCTTTAAGCTAAATGCATGAAATAACATGATAGCATAAACTGCGAATTATGCTTTACATTAATTGAATGTGTTAAGTTTCTGAACGCGAAGAACTGGCCTGCTTTATAAGGAACATTTGTTTCCACATGCAGTATTATATTCTTCCTTTATGCTTGGGATTAAACCCAAAGTGAATGTGATTTTGAACACAACAAAGATACCGGAAATAAAACCACTAAAGCTGATACTTTGTTGACCACTTAGTTTTTGAAGGAATTGTGTCAATATATCTTTGGGCATAGGTCTCTTCGGAGAAAATCAACTGAGTAAACACTGGATTTTTCATCATTACAACCGTCACCTTCTCACAAGAGCTGCTGTCGAGAACAGAAGTAATGTTGACCTTTTGCAGAACTTGATTTAGCTTTTTATTGACTCACACTAGCCATTTGATTGCTTGTTTTCCTTAGAAGTGGCAATTTTATTGGGTGACAGTTCTCCAAATTTGAACTAATTGTAGTGCGAAAGATGTACTTTATGAGCTGATAACTTACAATTTACAACAAGCTGCAGGCTTACGGAAAAATGTCTAGCCGTTCCGATTCAATATTTTTTGTGTTTTGGCCTTTTCATTTGAATTGTTTGTTTAGGCTGACCAGACGTCCCCCATTGAGGGGGACAGTCCCACATTCAAACTTTCTGTCCCCCGACAAAAAAGTGTCACCCGAACGTCCCCCATTGAAGAATATGTCCCCCAGAGTCCCCCAATCTAAAATTTTATGTATTTGTCTCCTGTTCTTTTAAATTTTTGCTTAAAGATATAGTTTTTTAGACACGTTTTTCAAAATCTTAGTACTAATGTCAGTTAGTTAGCTTGATTTTGTTATAATTTTCAACAGTACTGCTGTATTTTCGGGTTGTTTGATTAAAGAACGGATAACTTTGGTACACTATCCCTAATTTTGTCACCCAGCAGATGTCGTAAAGTTGGAAATTCTTAGCATAAAACTTAATTGTTGAGAAATACGGCGATTTAAAGATATAATTTAGGCTGAAAACTTGAAGAGGCTATCCATGACATTCGTGACAATCAAGTTTATAAAAAATGTAATTGTTTTGGTACTTACTGCAGGTAGTATTATTTGCAAAATTAATTTTCCATTGTATTATTCCAATTTTAAGTTTGGTACTAAAATTGCAAACTTTTGGTCTTTGAGTGTCATTTGATGTAATTTTTACAAAAAGATAGATTTTTGGGGTCTAAAAGCGAAAATTTGTGAGATATTTTCTCTTTTGTTACTTAATATTCCAGATTGTATAATTAAAATAATTTCTGAATGCCATAAAATTTCAAAGTGTCCCCCATTGAACATTTGGGAAACTGGTCACCCTATGTTTGTTGGATTACCAGTATATATTGGCAGGCTCCAGGGTGGTCCGTTATTATTTGTCAATCAAGTGAAGCCACTGACTGGAATATTTCATGATAAATACTGTTGGCAATACATTCATTGTTAATTTACTCCACCCAACATTTTGTATTGGGAAATAAATGTACTTTTAATTTTTCCAAATAACAACAGCTTCATACAATGCTAATTAGAAATGTCACGAATTTTATGAATATTAAAGAAATAATTGCATTGTTGTCTACAAATAGAACTTACTGCAATTTGATTCGTTATGATTCATATTTGTAGTGCACTATGGGCAATTTAGACTGTTTCACTCTACCTTGCATTTTTTAGATACTTTTTTAAACCTGCTTTTTGAACTACTATTTCCAACGTTTTGTATGTAAAATTGGGTGCTGAATCCGATAAAAATACCTTTGGAACCAGAAAACCAGTATATTTATAGTTACATTGGTGGTTTTGACGAAAAACGTCAATTTTTGGATCTCTTTTTTGCTAAAAGTTTTTCTGGTGTTTTCAAAACAAAGAATTACAATGGTCTGTTCAATACACAATAAACTGGACATTCTGGGGAGCATATCAACGGCAACATTATCAAAACCGATTTGCGCAAACGAGAAAAAACGTTGCCCAAACATTAACAAAATGGAACTCAGAAATTGCGAAAAAATTTAATACTAAAATAGCGTTACAGAACTCCCAAAAACCGTCCAAATACAGCTGTATTCAAGTTACGAAGGCGACTATTAGTGTTTCAGGAATTACCGAGTTACAAAATTGTGATCTTCGACTTTTCCAAATTGTAGTTGCAGAAGTTTGTCCAGATTTAAAGCTACGAAAGTCTAGTTTGCGCAAATCCATTTTGATGATGTTACCGTTGATATGCTCCCCAGAATGTCCAGTTTATTGTGTATTGAACAGACCATTGTAATTGTTTGTTTTAAAAACACCAGAATAACGTTTAGCAAAAAAAGAGATCCAAAAATGCGACATTTTAGCAAAAACCACAATGTAACTATAAATATACTGGTTTTCTGGTTCCAAAAGTATTTTTATCGGATTCAGCACCCAATATTACATACAAAACGTTGGAAATGGTGGTTCAAAAAGCAGGTTTAAAAAAGTATCTAAAAAATTCAATGTAGAGAGAATCAGTCTAAATTGCCATTAGTGTAGTGTACTGAGAAGGAGTATCATCCAATTATTGGTTTTTACTTGATTTGTTGTTGCTTTCGTTCCTGCGTGGTATTAAGTTCAGTAGAAAAATTGCTTTTTATTTTGCTGCAAACCCAACCGAAAAAATAGAGCTTCACAAGCAACGCATTTATCATTATCACTTTGTGGCGTCTGCTCTGAAAAAGTAGCATATTGTTGGAACTGTTTATCAACAGCTTTGAGTAAGTTTTATACAGGTGAACTTTAGCAGAAGAAATTCTAATGAGAAATGCTCAATTGTGGATATTGTTGTAATTTCACACAATTATATTCTCACCTATAGATTGGTATTTTGCTTTATTCATATATACGTATCGTGATGTGACGTGCTTTGCAATGAAATTCATTGTCAAAATAACTTGTTCCTTATTGTCAGCTATTTCAAACTAACTTGTTCCAACTAAACTAATTGATACTCGAGTGGAGCTTTTGCATGTATGTATTTTAAGGAACAACTGTTAACATATAAAGTTAACCATAAAGTTAACCTCAGACCAACAGCCAAATAATTAGGGCCTTCTCGTTACTCTCCTTGATGCACTTACCATTCTCTGAGAATTTTATTGTGTGTCTTTGAATCTGCCAGAACTCAAGGCAGAGTCTATCAGGTTTCATGACACGTACCTGGTCTGCGCTGAAGAGTCACCCCTTCAGCATGAGGAGCTTTAGCATACCTTCCGATCTTGAATTCGCTATTGTTGATTTCGTAGAACAAAATATAATCACTTCCTTGCATTAATTGAAAACCATGTGTAACTTTATTCAGTATAATTCTCATAATTAAAAATTTAATGCATAGAAATCATGTTTTTTATTTGCAGAAAAATTGAGGAAATATGATATGCAGTGGAACTACAATCCAAAAATGTTGAAGCACAAAACTCTATTTTAGATCGATAGATTTATAGAGTTAAAGATCACTGTCACGATTATGTTTCACTTTCCTTATTACAAACTATAAAGCACCATAGAAAGGAGGAACACTGAAAATATAAAGTACGTGTAATCACGGAGCTCAGTATATTTGATGTAGGGAGGTGGTGTGAAGCCAGTTTGAAAATAATTTAAAGGAACAAACAAATTCCTTCAAACATTCAATTTCTGTGTACTCCTTACCTTGTAAAGCATGACATTAATGTTTTACTGAATACCTATTAACGTTTGTAGTTGCTCTGCAGTGATTTCGTCAATTATTTTAATATAGTTTCATTTTGAATTACTACATAAGAAATTAAACTATTCAATTGCTTCATTTCAGTTTCCATAGTCTAGCTATATTTAAGGTAATTATAGAAATATATGTCAATGCTAATGTTGTCTAAAATCACATTAATACGCACAAGTCTCTGATCCAAATGTAATGTTAAAGATATAATAGCTTTATGTACGTTCTTTGCACTAGAAAATTACCCAAATTCTACGGCTGTACACTTTTAGATTTGTTTATCAACCCGAAATTGTTGTAAAAGTACTTACACTCCTTTTTATGTTATAATATATCACATCCATTCAACCAACCACCCACCCAAGAAACTGAGTAAACATTGCATAACACACGTGAGTTGTGCGTACTTGTTTTTTATTTTTACGAGTATTTTTCTCTGTATTCATCTGATTTCACGGTGTTACAAGTTTTTTTTAGTAGTAGTAGTAGAAATTTATTGACCATATCAAGCCATCATACACGGTCAATTGATTTACATGAAATTTTACATTATAATTTGAGTTATATTGGTTAATTGTGTTACAGTTTTATTATTATATTTTACATATTAGTAAGTTAAAATGAAATCTCTAATTTTCATTGCACCTTTCCAGAAGACACTTATAGCTTTCATTGTCGACACATTTGTTTTATTAAATACGCGATTGAAGGTTTTCCTGTCTAGGGTTTCGAATCTTACCATTAAATTATTGTTTAAGAGTCTTCTTGCAGGTGCATAATGCCTGCACTCACAGAATACATGATAAATGTCTTCCACATTTTTACCACAGAGTTCACAATTTGCGTACCCGTTTTTTCTAGTTCCGCCTAGATTACATGCTTTCTTATAGTAAACATAATTGTGCCCACATCTAAGTTGGCAAATCAATCTTTTATGACAGAAATAAGTGTTTTCATTTAAATATTTTTCAGTACCTATTTTCATTTTTAGATCGCTGTAATTGTCACTCCGGCTGTTCATTCGTTTTACATAATCATTCATAGTTCTTGTCCTATGCTTAGACACGCAGTTTTCTAATTTATTATAGCTGCTTACAAGTGAGAACGCCTCGTCTAGTTCTCCGACTTCCCATTCTCCTAATAGTTTATTAACACCACCGAACCAATTGTATTTTTCTTCACACACCTGCTTTATGTTTGTTAACTTTCGGTAACATGATTTTACCAGAGAGTCCTCCGGCTTACACTTTATTCTGTACAAAAATTTGAGTAATATGTTGAGAAAGCAATTTTCGATTGGTTTCATGTTTGTCTCCAATATTAACTTATACCTTGATGTTTCGTTTGGCAGGTAGAATAGTTTCCTGATAAACATATTTTGAAATGTAATTAATTTTTCAACTAAGTTCACACCCCAAATGACTACCCCATAAAATAGTACTGATTTACATAATGAGTCAAAAAGCTTTTCCTGCACTAAAAAGTTGCTTATTTTGGCTTTATAAAATAATCCGATCAGAGAGTTTTCAGCGTTTGAGCTTTTTTAATAAAATGATCACAGGCGACATCAAATTTTCCTGAATAGTGGAATGGGATACCTAAATATGTGTACTGTGGTACATTCTCTATCTCCTCTCTGCCCCAGAAGAGCTTTAAATTTTCTCATGGCGTAGTGTTTTCTGAAGACTACAACCTTTGTTTTTCCTAAATTTACCCTCAGATTGTTTTTCTCAAAGTATTCTTTCATTATGTTAATTTTATTTTGCAAATCTCGTGCACTAATTGCAATGAGAGCAATATCATCGGCGAACAAAAGCATGTCTACATCGTGAGTTCCAATTCTAATGCTGCTGGCGTCTGACTTTCCTATATCATCAACAATATCGTCTAAAAATAGGGTAAACAGTTTGGGGCTTAGACTTTCTCCTTGCAGTACTGATTTGGTTATCTTAAAGGGTTCTGAAAACTCGCCACCACATCTAACTTTTGCGTTTGCCGTTGCATATAATTGTTTGATCAGCGATATAAATTTAAAACTGAGCCCCTTTTTTGCAAGCTTTTCCCAGAGAATTCTGTGATTCACTGAATCGAACGCTTGGCTTAGGTCTACGAATAGGCAGAATAGTTTTCCTTTCCGAAATCGTAGTTGATTTTGTATTAAGGTATTCAAGACAAATGCTTGCTCACACAGCCTGTACCTGTTTTAAAACCTGCCTGGTATTCACTGATTTTTTTTGTGTTTTTTGCACCAACTGTCTAATCTTTTCACTAGCATTGATGTAAACAACTTTGTGACCGTATTCAGTAGAGATATTGGTCTGTAATTGCTTGGTAAGTTAATATCTCCCTTTTTAAAAATTGGTACTAAACAATTTCACTCCAGTTCTCTGGCATCTCACTCGGGTTATTATATACTTTGTTAAACAAGTTCAAAAGGTCACGCTTTACGCCTAAGGTCAGATTTTTCCAAACCTCGTTACAGATACCATCACTTCCTGGTGCCTTTTCCGTCGAAAGTTTTTTAAGGGCAATACACAGTTCAAACATGTTAAATTCCTTATCTAATTGTTCATCGTCTAATCTCTATCATCATGTGATTCTACACAATTACTTTGCTCACTCGTTGTTTCTGTTTCAGTGAATACACTACTAAAATGCTGACGCCATTGGAAAGTTTTATATCGTTTTGTACCCATGAAGTTTGTTTCCCATTTCTATAAATATTAATTGCAGACCAAAATGACTTACTATCGTTACATTTTACCAGCTTTCGGTATAACTCATTAAAAAAATGTCTCTTTCTTTTTTAGTGTAACCTCTAGGTACTCTGATTTGGCTCGAAGCATAGCATTCTTACAAAATATAAACTTATCATAATCTCGCAATGGGTTTGATCTCCTGAAGTGCTGTACACGTCGCCTATAATTTGCTTTTAATTTGTTGAGTTCAGTGTCACACCACATCGGTGAGTTTGATTGTACTCCCAATCTCACTTCCGTTTTTAGCCCCGCCGCTTTGGCACTTTTATACAAAATATCACATAGTGTGTCGAAACTTTGCATCGAAACCTCTCCCCTTTGACTATAAAGTTGTTGCTGAAACTTATATCTAAACTCACTTTTCCATTTTATCCTAGGTATTTTAGTTGATTGAGCGATTGCATTACTTTTCCCGAAAGTTACCTTGATTGGCGTGTGATGTGAGTGTTCACTAACTAACACTTGGAACGAAGTTACATTGACAAAATCGTTTCTTTTTACAAGGCATAGGTCTACGACACTGCTACCATTTCCATTTACAAAAGTACATTCGCCTTCTTCGTCCCCAGTGCACACACCATTACATAATTTGTAGTTTACAATTTCTTGTATAATCTTTTTCCCTCTTTGGTTGGTTTTGTTATCTTTGCTTTCTCTCGTTTCTGCGTTGAAATTGAGGTTTGCAATGCGGGCGTTGAAGTCCCCCATAATTAATGTTGGTGCTCCCTGTTAACTTCTACAATAAAATCATTTAACTCATTTTCAAAACTGCTTGTATTCGGGAGAAATACGCAAAACATAGATTTATAGCCCTTCCACCTTTCCTGTTTACCACAGTAATGATTACATATGATGAAGTTAGTTTTGTTTTTATTACCTTAAATTTTTCTTTATGAATACCAATGAGTAGTCCGCCTTCCATCTACCTTTTGTATTAACCTTTGTTGGTTCTACATTAATACACTCGTAGGTATTACAGAATGTTTTAAACCCTGAGAACATTTTCAGTCTATCTATAATGCACCACGTTTCTGCCGCACAAATAAAATCACAATCTAATTCAGTTATATATTTAAGTTTATCACTTGCGAGTTTGCTTGTAAGACCATCCACGTTCCAGTAGCAGGCGGTGAAGTTGGGATGACTAAAATTCCGTGTATGATGGCCGTACCCCTACCCTAGGGTAGATCTCACTCGCACCAGCTCTCCGTCTCTGATTCGGTGTGCGATCCCATCAATTGTGACCTCTGACCTCTTCCATATTATTTTTGCAGTCTTTCCTTTCTCCTCCGCCGCTTTAGCTGCTTTTATTAGATCGCGTCTTCTATTTCTAGTTCTTTTATGGTGGTCCTCGTTTATGTAGAAGGGGGGCTTGAGCGTGCTCTTTCTTTCCCATACCGCTGTTCTGTCTCTCATCGTTTGAAATCGAGCTTTGATTAGTCTTGGTTTGTCGGATTTTATTCCGACTCTATGGCTGTAACCTTTACTCTTACTCCCATTTTCTCTTCAATAAAAGCATCTATCCTTGCTGGCAGATTGCTTGGTGTCTCCGATGGATTTTCATCAACACCCACGAAAAAGAGGTTTAACTGATTCATCACCTGGTGCAGGTATTCGTTTTCAGTTGTGAGCGTTGTCACCGTATTTGTTAAGTCCTCCACCTTAGATTTCAGTTCACGTACTTCTCTGCTGTTGACCCTTAACACGTTGGTAATCCGCTTGATTTTCTTTTCAATTTTTGGTAGCACTGGAAGGAACTTTCTAACCATATCATCAGTTGTCATCTCTGACAGATCTTCCGTTTCTTCTTCCGAGCTGTCTAGGTCCATGTCCATGTCATCATGGTCATCCAGTTTGGGTCTTTTGGTTTTAGCACCCTTTCCAGGCATTCTGTTAATTAAAAGTACTCGGCGGTACCAAGTTCCTTGTCAGAATTGAAGCTAAATAAGGTTTATTACCTTGAAATGAGCCCGGCTCATTACCAGATCAGTGTTAATGTAAAGGCCGGGACCGATGAGGTCGAAACCACTAAATTTTTCGTTCCCAATTTAGTGTATGCAGGCGATTTAATACATTGCAGGGTTTAGCCGAGACTCAAAATATACATTACAGGATAGGATGCTGAGCTGATATTTTTTGTTTACTACTCAAGGGCAAGAAATTGCTTATTATTTAAAACTCAGAGGACTGTTTTAAAACTGCTTAAAATTGTGTAACTGAGACTAAAATTGTAAGTAGCACTATCCAATTACCCTTACGTAAGTTTTATATTACTATTATCACTTGTAAAGTGAGTAAAAATAATTATTAAAAATATTACTACAAGAACGCAGTAAAGCACATCCACCCATTTTGTCTACATGTTGAATTCAAGTTTTTTTTAGTAAACTGGGTTTCTAGTGAAATGACTTTTCGGTTTTATAGCGAAACATATTTACTCAGAATCCGTAACATTGCCAAATGTTAAATTTTTTGTCATGAGTTGTTTTTCTCATGTTTGTTGTTGTTTTCGGAAAAAGTAAGCTATATGCGTAGTACATCAACAACTTAAAAAAGAGAAAGCGGTAGCACAAACAAGTCCATCCATTCACTCATCATCATCATGATTTGGTCACGTCCGCTCTGAAAATACAACGATGTAGCTTTGTTGCATCACCAGCTTTCAGTCAATGTCAGTCTGTTGAGCGACACACTTATTGGAATGTCAACGCAATTTGATGAAATTGTATTTGTATGTGTCACTTTGTTTACTTGTAGGCGTATACGTGCACTGAATATTTTTGTTGCAGTTTTTGCAGTTTTTTCTAGTTTTTTCTCGTTCTTGATGTCTCCGTCGGAGAATGCAAGGTCGTTCAGAAAGCTATCTAGTCTAAACAAAAAACAAGCTTAGGTTATACAACACTGACTTCTAATTGACCATCATACAATGTCTTTCACCTTGGCAATCAGTTGCTAAACAAAACCCGTTTTGTACTCAGCAAATATGGCTTTCCATTAAAATCCAAACCTTCGTTTTTAATATATTTAAAAGACGACATGCCATATTTATATTGCCTTGTTTTTGTGAAACGAAGTTCAACGAAAGAAACTCCAAAGAGCAATGCTCAATTATTGAGATAATATTGATATCACAATTTCACCTCTCGATGTTTCCAATATTAGATTGGCATTCATCACTTCTCCCTGTAGCCTTCTTTCGTAGATGCTTATTCTTACGAGTTTCATCACACAATTAGGTTTGTTTCTTTGAGCAATTTGACATGGTATATCCTATAATTAAATCCTGCTTGTTTGGAATCTACTTTGAACCGAATGTCACAGCCTGTAGCCGCCGAACTTTTTCTCCCCAAACGCAAAGCAGAAAAAGGAGAACTCTATCACGCGAGAGCGCTTCATTGCTATCATCATAATTCTCTATTTCTCCAGAAACATATTGAAGGCACACTGCATTCCTAATTCTGCTCTGAATTTAGGCTGTTGAGTGGAGCACATGTTGGAGTAAGAGGCAACATATCGTGAAGCTGGATTTGTGCAAAAACTTTCAGTACGCGTTGTTTTTTATACATTACACTATTTTGTTTCGAAAGTTTATATTATTGCTCCATATGTTCAAGTTCACGTATAATGTTCTCCAACAGGCAATGCTCAATACACTTTGATGGTGTGTCACATTTTAACCACTAATGTTCCCTTTTCATTTGAGAGGAACACGATACTATTTAAATACTGACTTAGCACGAATAATTTTATTCTTCCAGCCTTCACGCTGTTGATCTGTTTATGGAAAAGAAGAGTTACTCTCTACTCAAGTACGACTTTCATTCATAGGCGAAAGCTTAGCTTACACTAATTGGATTTTGTTCTGCGTCGAAATTTTATTTCAAAATTTAAGCTTCAGAACGGTTACTTAATGTAAAATTCCGACAAGAGAGCTTGAGTTGGTTTTCCAAAAAACCTCCTTGTGATCATAATCATCGTTAATTCCGCATTCAACCTGTATTCGCAGTATATCCCAACTTTTTTGTCGTTTCTTTTGAATTTTATTATCATGTATATTTTTAGAACAGATTATATTTAGGGTGGCGTAAACCATTATCTGAATATGAAGCATGTAATTTCAAACTTTCAAGGAGTCTTTTGTTATCGGGTGATGACGATGATCCTTTTTAATGATCTCCCGATGGCTAGATCATCCACACGAATACTGTAGTGGAACCACAAAAACTACTTGTTGGATTGTGATGATTTTTGTCTACTCTTCAGTTTTTGGGTAGTTTAGTTCCTCTTAATATAATCCAGGTGCCATGACACGTGAGTACCAGTTTGTGATTTGCGTTTCTTTGCAAAAACCTAATACTAAAAACTAAAAACTTTAATTCCAACTCATTGCTTTAGACTTCCAAGAAACAAGCATTTACGTTGTGCGAACAAGCTCCAGGCTGAAAACAATTAAAAATCCTTCAATAGAGTATTGTTGAGAAATTTGTCGAGAGTAAAATTGGTATCCATCATAATTCAATCGTTTTATTATCTTAGGACTTTCAACATTCTATTCCAAATATTTATTGGATTTCCAGCTTATCTCACGCTCCGGGGATGTTTGCATCATTTACAATTCAATGAACGCGAATTCACTTATTCCAATATTTCGTTGCAGACACTGCGAGTAATTTAGGCATGGTTATTCTAATTTAAATTAGGCTGCGTTTAGTGCACGTTGCCCTTGAATAATATTTAGAACTCCTATTTCCTGAAATGATTTTAATGAGCTGACTATAGAATGGAGATGCATGAGAGCATTTCATTTGGGATTATCATAATGCATCAACTATCCAGACAAATTTGAAAAGAAAATTGCATTCATCATTCTCTTTAACTTAACGCTCTTGAACTGAACACTTGTTAAGAAAATGGGTAAGGTTTCCTGAAGATGGATTTGTAGAAACATGATAGCTTTTGCCAGGTGTTGTGCCTTTATATATCATATAACAGTTTAATTTCACGTAAATATTTATGGTTTATTTCTTGTTCCAATAAGATGAAATTTACTATTTTGTTGATTAAAGAGGAACGATATCGTCATTGTGGTTATTCTACCATTTATAGGGCCTACGGATAGAAAAATAATGTGGGTTATTAAGATAAATATTAGCAATGAAAACATATTTTTGATAAATCTCTAATTTCCAATCTGGCAGGATGTACATTTTCTGGTTTTTATGTAGTAAGACAACTCTTCCCACGAAAAGTACTTTGGTTTGGATAAAAATGAAACAAAAATCCCAGAAAGTATCTCTGAAACGCAACCCTTACTGGATTGTGTTGGTGTGTTGCAATTAAGTCCATTTATGTTATGGCATTTTAGTTAGTTGTGCAGAAAGCTTGTTGATAGAAAGTCTGAAGAATCGTCAAAGCAAACATTTGCAGCAAACACAGTGAAGTTTATAAAGTGATTTACTTTGTTTGTAATGGAATTTAGGACACATTCGCATTTCATTTGCGGATTACTTTAGTCTTTACGATTTGTAGGTTGTTCTATAATTTCCCATACTATTTATAATTCTAATGAGAGGGCTCCCCCTCCAACAAATGTTGGATTCAAAAATTATATTGATAGAGAGCAAGTCTTTTTACAATGTGTTGCTTGCTGTGTTTTGGAATTTTTTGATGATTACTAATGTTTTTGTTAATAAATCAACTCAAGGCGTAGATATTTTGTATGTCATCAACAGGCACAAAAAATAAGAAGAAAATATTGAGTTGAAAAATTTACCGCTTATGAGGTATTTAAAATTTAAAGTTGATTTTGAGGGAAAATGAAAACCAATAATATCTGATAAATAGGCAATTGAATGCATGAATGCTAAAAAACCCTGATGATCTTTATCTCCCATTTCGTTTCACATAGCTCCTGAGAATATTATTCAGGTGACATGACTCGCGAGTACCAGTTTGGGAATTGATTTTCTTTGGTAACAGGATTTTCTATACTGATTTTTTCTTTACTTTCACTCTGGAGCTGTTGAGTTGTGCACGAAATGTATTTTAAAATTGTAATTTATTATAAGTGCGCTTATTTTTAGAAATGTGAATTGTACAGTATCGTAGTAAAATGTTGACACATCTTGAGAGTTCTCTTGGGTGGCTATTCCATTTGCTGAAATTGCTTCAATTTTAGGTTTTGTTTTAGTTTGTTGTTGCAAAAAACCTGAGAAGATTGGCGATTATATGTAACTTGTACGTCTGCTATTACGGATAAAATTTAAAATAGATTTTAACACAAGTTGCATAAAAAGCTGCTACGTTCTAAGAAACGCTTTTATGGGTTTTTAATCAGTCGACTGGTATTTAACAGAACACAGCGCTTTTGGGTTGTATTACAAACCAATATATTTAAAATTGTGATGTTAAGTTATTGCGTCTTCCCACGCAGTCTGGCTCAAAACGTTGAGCAACAAGACGTAGCATGGTAGACTTGTAATTGTATGCTTTTTGTGAATGGTTTTCGTTGCATCACTGATTTTCTGTTGAAACCAATATTGGTTTTCCGATTCAAAGTTACGTTTGAATCCGTATATTTGTTTGTGTTTTATTATAAAGAGTTCTTTCCAGACATTTTCAATCTTTAAAAAAGAGCCTAGTTGTGAATAATGAAATTTTTCCCATTCACAATATTATTTGTTTGGTTATGCAGATCTCAAATATTTTTAACGACAAGTAACACCAAACATACACATTAAATTTTGCTACAAACTAAATGTGTACTGTGATTGCTGGTTAAATAACGGTTTGACATCAGAACCCTTTCAGTTGCCCAAAAAATCTGAAGAAATTATTGGCTAACGATTGGATGTAGTGTAATTTTATATCAAGTATTCTAATTCATAAAAACAAAATACGAGAGATTGAAATTAAACTAAACGTTATATTCCTGGTGGTTTAAAATTTTGTTTTGCTATAGAGACCATTGTTTTGGATAAATATTCGTGTACTATTGCAATAAGCTAAGTGGTAATAAAAAGTTTGTTAAACTACATGCTTTGTTACTGTCGGGTTCACATTAGTTTTGCTTTTGTAGAAAATTACGCAGATGCATGGGTAAAAATCTGATATTTTATTGATAGAATAAACTCCTCTTTTTGTTGTAAATACTTACTCAAATAGAACTGCTTCCCTTTATCAAGTTCACAAAGAAAAATGAGAAAGTATTTGAACCCAATCCTTTCTCAGTTTTCTAAGCTTCTAAGAACTTGTTGGAAAAAAGACTACACTTCAGGAAGCTGTACATATGCAGAAAGTGGATGGCTTTGAATAGACGTAGTGCATTCATAGCAATTGATTTGTACCACGCGTAAAGAATCAATAATAGTGGTTCACCCAGGAGATTTCTTTAAATGCGACTGTGAATTGCTTTCCCCCAGAAAACCAATTGAGTAAACACTAGAGTTGGAATCATGACACTTTCACTCTAGAGCTGATGTTGTGAATGTTTCATTCTTTGAACTGATATCTTTAATCATGGGATTGGGATGTTGCCTTAAAAACAATTTTATTTCCATCGTGATTGAATGCTTCTGACTTTTGCTTTTTCAAATGAACTTTAATTGTATTCCGGTTTATAATGACACAGGCACCAGGTATGTTTGCAACATTTGTCAATTAGCAATATCTCTGATCAGAAGATTTCATTACTAATAATGTTAGTTACATAGTCATAGCAATTGCAATTGTAACTTTAGTTGGCACGGATTAAAAAAGTTGTGTGCGAAATATTCTTCTTCTAAATTTATTCAATTCCTCATGAATTCGATGTTGATATTTTTTATCACAAGTCGATATTATAATTGATGACTCAAAAATTAAAACTCATGGACGTCACCAAAAAGACAGAAGTGGAATTTAATAGCTGTACAAATTCTGTCATACAACATACTGGGAAAGTATCAAATTCCGAATTTCTTTGAACTAAAATCGTTTATTTCAAACTTACTTCCTCCTACATGAGCAGTTTCTTTCCAATTTTGAACGTTTAAAAAAAATAAAACAGTCTTACAGGTTTCTTTATGACATATGCAAATTCATAATAAAACTAACGCTTTTACAAGTAATAAAACAGCTGGAAGGGAAGAGAAATTTGAGAGAAAATTAAAATTACGTAACTGTAAATATACCTCGAAAATATTGCAAAATTCCAGTGCCGAATACATCATGCGTCATACTTTCCATTTTGTATTGTAAATCGGATTGAAAACTCAACGAGTCTTCCGCGTTTAAAGCTAAGCATTATTACATCTTTTTTTGAATCATGATCTCAACCTTTCACTTTCATTTCAGTTTATACCTTTCATAAAAAACAAAAAACTAATTACGTTAATCTGACTTGGAACTTCAGCGGCCTTGAATTCTCTTCCTTTTATAAATTTTTGATTTCCCCATAAAAACCCAAGGTCAGCTTGATAAATATCCGGTTTCAAAGACACAATTTGTTTTTACAACACTACACTGCTGAAGCAGCCACTTTGGAAATGTGTGCTGTTCCATAATGGCAGCTTCAGAGTGTTTAAATTTTCCGTTAAGTGGAATTTTTTACCTCATTTTTCGTAAAAACGCTTTCAACGAAACGCTGTTTTTTGGTTATGTGTTATATACAGAGTCATCAATGTCAAACCCAATCCCAGAAAAATTGCGAACTTCAAAGGAACAAGTAGTTACTTTGTGTAAACCAGCTCGAAGCTGAAAACAATTGGAAATGCTTGCGGTACAGTCTGAGAGAAATATTGATTTTTCTATTCAAAGCTTTTTTGACATGGGCTTCTGGCTCTTTTTTTCATTTTGTTTTATTGGATTGTCAAGATGCAGTAACTCACGCTCCAGGGATAGCTGCAAAATTTGTGTGATATTTACTCATCTGAATACTTCATTGCGAGTGAAATCTCGTTTTATAAAAACACAGACAACGAAATCCTGGCTAGTAATTTGAAATTACTAATTTCTATGCTTCAAACTTTTTGAAAGGAGAATTTAATTTAGACATGAGTTTTCCTAACATTTAGTCGCGACACATGCTTCAAAAACATGGTAAAATGTGGGTACAAAATAACAAGGTGGTTGACATTTAAAAATAACACCCTAAAATTTTTTATTTTGTTAGTGACTTCCAACAAACTTGTTACTAAAACGTTTGTGCTTATAAACCGGAAACTTTCAGACAGAATGGAATAAAAGGTTTTACGGGCAACGTTGCGTTGCACTTTGACTAATTAAATTTTGGTTTTTATTTACAAAGCCGAAACTGTTAGAAGTTCAGATTAATGTCAATGTATTTATAGTACGCTAAATGTGACTGCTTGCGAGTAGGAAGTATTGCCAATTTGGTATATTAGGAATTTATCTAGTAGAACACTGAGGATGGCTGTTTTGTTCCTTTTATAAGTAAAAGATCGCGATAAAGAAAACACGGAAGCTCTAAATTTTCCACTCTTCAAACTCAAACGAAAACAACGGGAGTATTTACTTTATATATCGAGTTTCTGATAATCTATTTTTATGACAAGCAGAATTAGTTATACGGTCTTTCATTCAATATCCCTTGTTAGGTTGTCATCCATTCAAGTAAATCTTTACACAACACGACATTAAAGTAGAAAGAAAAATGCTAGTAGACAATACGAATTGGAGTGTCACAATTGAACTAAACAGAAATATTTATTTTTGGACCAGTATTACTCAGCCTTACAGGCATACAACACCAAACGTCTTTTCTTTTCATCTGAGAATTCAAATGCCATTGATTGGATTTCACTAATTAAATTTCATTTTGCCAGCCAAATTTGGAAAAAATTAGGGAAACGTTATACTACACCATTCCTGTATTGGTGTCAAGAACTCATAGAACTCACCACCTTTACGATAGTGTGTGGTTTACATCATAAAAATTATAACTACAGATCTAAACTGTATTAGTATCTCACTTTTTGGTATATTGTGACTTTTCACGTAAGTAGTTGAAAGAAAATGACAAACCTGCATAAAAACCCTCATGCTGTTCCTCTTTACTTCAGACAAAAGCTACCAGAAAGTGAGCTACTTCATGAGAAAAAGTCTCGCTTGCAATCGTCATCATCATCATCCCAACATTCCCAGCTTCAGCTCGAAAACCATACATATTGTACATGAACAGCGTCTCCAGCTTTCATTGCGTTTTAGCCTGTTGAGCTGAGCACTTTAGGAGCAAAAAGGTTCGCGCGTGGTGAAAGTATACTGTTGCATCATTGCATTTATATTCAGTGCCTACTTTCTGTTCTCCGTATCGAGTTTTGAGGATGTCGTTCGACAGAGAATCCCAAATTACTTTCTCATCTCAGCCTGCGAATAAATAATTCTTTAGGTGAGTAATTTGTATGTACATTATTGTGATATAACATAACATATGAAACGTAGGCTGCTTTTGTTAGCCAGTTAAAATTGCAATCTGTTTGTGGAACGAAGTACTAATTAGGTTTCTGGAATCCATTGAACAGCTAAACGCTAATGTTTCAATGTCCTCATTAAAAACGAAATCGATTCTTGTTGCGACAATTTGGCTAAAAATCTCTTTTAAAATGCAAACTGCTTTCATATAAAGTTATTTTATGCATAATTCTTCGATTTTTTAATGTGTGCCTACATTATTCGAAGGAGTATGGAGAGAGCAAAAAATAATGTCGTTAGTTGTGCATGATTAACAAGTTCCGAGAAAATTTCGTCACTTTATACAATCGCGTTCAGTTACACCTGTTAATTTATTCAAAATTGCATCATTCACGGACTGCTGAATACGATTCTTCAAAATTACGTAAAACAGTTTATAAATCAAACTGATTGCATTCAGTAGCGTAATTAAGTTTTAAAAAATTGTATCAAGTTGATCAGAATATATTTCAAAATCAATTGAAATCCCCCGAAAAGTTCATGATTTACCTGTTAACTTCAAGTATTCTTGATCTTTATGCTTTCATTGCAATAACAATTTCTATTTGGGAGAGTTACGGAAGTTGAAAAAGGAAATGTCACCATTTTATTACTATTCTCAGGGTTTTACTCAATCTTCTAACATTTCTTCAAAATTTCTTGCATAAAAGCCTATACTTCGATGAAAATAGATATATGGAACCCCCCTCCAACTCAATTAAAACTAACGATTTTTCTAACGAAATATGAGTATTACTGATTTAAAATTACATTTACAAACAGTTGCTTGTTGGAATTTCTCGAAAATTCTTCCATATTGGACAACACCATGACATAACTTTGTACTATATGTATTTTTAAGTTACCTTGCTATTTATGTAACTTTTCTTCCCACGCAGCTATTTTTCGCAATCAAAAATCACACCCAAAAGCACACAGATGTGAAACATAAAGTTTGCTTGTTATATTTACTACAACTTATGTAATGTAAAATTTCCTTTACAATGATGAAATGTAAAAAGTTTGAATTATTATTTATACTGTGTGGAATAATCTGAACCAATTTAACTTAACGCTAAAGAAAAATTTATTATTGAACTTACAACTTGTTGTGCATCTACTGACGTAAACAAAAAAAAATATCCTGCTTTTCCATATACTTACAAACGAAACGACAAAAAAGTCGCTTGTGATCATTATCATCAAACTCCATTTTCTCGTGTTCGCTATGTTTCTACAGCCTGTTTAAGTGTGTTGAGCTAAGCACTCATTGATAGAAAGGTAGTTTGCATTTTTGGTAGAAAAGTTTGAAAAGTCTTTTGAGTGAGATTTGTTGGTGAAATCGAATACTGTTTTGCTAAACTAGAAGCAGTATTCGGTAAGTTCAGCCACTTGATTTTTCAGCCTTGAACTTCAATTTCCCGAATGAGCACTGACATTACATTTGTTTTGCAGTCTGCCTTTTTTACCAAGAAAAGTCTTACGCAAGTTGCGATGATTCGCTACACGGTGCAGTTCGCTAAATGGTTAACATCCATTGATTATTGAGAGCTTCCAGAGTCATATTTGCTTGACTCTCAACATCTCTTTGTAATTTCTATATAATTTAGTAATTAGCTAATTTACATATTAGTACACCCGACATACAATTATGTTCTGCTTTCATGCGGAGTTTCTAATCTAAAAATCTCATTAACGTTTTGATTAACTAGAAATTCTTCCAAAGCTCAATTTGATGTGAAACAACATGCTAATTACGGTTTTCCCTCTGTGATGATATCGCATCTCACACCACGCAAAGTTCAAAAATACTGCTAAATGAGAATTCGTTGGTGTACATTTCTCTTGTCGAATATGAAGCTGTAGTCTGCCAGAAAAATCAACATTGAATTTTAAAAGTTTTGGAATTACGTTAGTAAAATACTTAAAGTAGTGTTTATTTTTCGGTTGTATCCGAATCTTTTTATGATTTTTCCCTGCAATAAAAACAGTTTTTCCCTCTGCTTCGGATCAAACCAAAGCGAATGTGGTCTTTGAACAGAATGAGAGTAGCGCAAATTAAAAACCACTCAAGCTGATATTTTGTTGACAAGGTGCCTGTGTAAAATGTGACAGGTGGTAGTGTCCATGTGGGACAGAGGTCCCGGTGTTGTTACCTCAATAGGTTTCCCAGAATAAAAGCTATGCCCGACCATATTGACAACATCCCTTCAATACCAAAGGGGTGCCAACAAAATATCAAGCTTGAGTGGTTTTATTTGCGGCTACTCTTCAATTCTGTTCAAGACGCCAGCGGGATTTGGAGGGAGGCGTACGGCGGCAGTAGGCTGTGATTGTGGGTTAAGTGGTGGTTCGTGAGGGGGAATGGCCGAGAGGGCATCTTAGGGGGGGCGGGGATCTCGGAGTGTGGTATCGTAGGTGTGGTGAGGACGTGGGACCGGTGCCGCGTTTGATGTGCCGGTGTAATCTTTAGTGGTTGGTGGTTGGACGGGGATAGGCGTTCATGTGATCGGGTCTCGCTGTGGGTAATCGTGCAGATGGGTAAGAGACTCAGCAGGGGGGAGAGGGCGGGCGCGTGAAATGGACTGTGGAAGTAGTGACGCCCTTGCGAACTCTGGACTATGGGGTGCGGGCTGGGGTGGTCGGTAGTTCGAGAGAGAACAGTATGACTCGGGTGGGTGTGGGAGGTAGGATCGTGGAGAAGCTGGAGAGAATAAGTGGTATCGCGACGCCGACGGTTATAGACATTCGGGGGGTATGAGAGGATAGAGGATGGGCGTTGTGTGTGAGGGGTGCACACTAAGGGCTGGATTGGTATGCCGTTGTGAAGTGCGGTATGGAGTTCGAGTGAGAGCAGGCAGCAAGGGTGGGCTTACGGATAATAGAGAAAGGCGGTGGAGTAGATATTGGTTGGAGATAATAAGAAGGATGAGCCGGAAGAGAGCGTATAGTATGGTAGGGGCGGCGGATTGTCGGTTGATGGTGGTCCGCGAATATGAATGGCGGGCGGCTAAAGCATGAGAGGTCAGTGAGGTGGCAGGCAGCGGACGCATGGCAGGCCGTCGGTTGTGGAGAAGTGTGGACTGGCCGAGGTAGCGAGTGTGTGGTATGAGTGCGAGTGGCGGGTATGAAGAGGGTGGAGTGGCAGTAGCATCAGAACGTGGTGCAATTCAAGAGGATGGGGTGTGTCAGATGAGGACTTGAGTCGGTGGACGAGATCCCCGTCTGGTGTGTGGGTGTCACGATTCGGAGGTTTGGGGTTTGATTCCGAAGCGAGAGGGAACAACTGTTTTATTCTGCAGGGAGAGAAAGGGTGCAGTAAAAAGACTTCGGATGACAACCGAAAAAATAAACATACTTTAAGTATTTTCACTAACGTAATTCACAACTTTTAATTCAATGTTTGCGATTTTTCTGCAGAAACTACAGCTTCATAGTTCTACAAGAGATTGAAACAGCACAACAAACTTCCATTTAGCAGTCCCTTTGTTGGAGACCATGAAAACGTTGCGTGGGTGGATGCGATTAATCCATCAAGAGGGTGAAAAACCGTAACTGTAGCATGTGGTATGACTTGTATCAGCAAATTTGCAGACCTTCGGAAGAATTTCTGTTAATCAACAATCGTTAATGAGCAATTTCTATTTAAAGAATAGACGTGCCGGTCAGTGATTAGCAGAACCATAGAATAATTTTAAAGCATGTTTCGTGGAAGATTTAACCAATAGCTTCAAAACATTACGTTGATAATTTACTAACATCTAACTTATGAGAACTATCAAGATGAAATGAAATTTGAGAATGTCTAAGCAAATATCTGACTCTGAATGGAAGCTGGATCAGAATAACCTCTGCGATATTAAAAGAGCAGAATTAGGTGGAAATCTGTACCGAGGCTGGGTACAAATCATCCCCGCAACCTTGCGTTAAGAACTTTTCTTGGTAAAAAAGGCCAGACTGACAAGAACAAATGCATATGCCAGTTGCTGCATTCGGGAAACCGAACGTTCCCAAGGGCTAAAAAATCAAGGTTAGCTGAACTTACCAGATACTGCTTCTAGTTAGTTCAAAGAGTAGTTCGATTTCACCCACAAATCTCACTCAAAGACCTTTTCAAATTTTCTACCCAAAAACTGCAACTTACGATTTCTAATCAATGAAGTGTTTAGCTCAACACAATTAAACAGACTGGAGAACAACGAGTAAAATGGAGGTAATGATGATGATGATAATGAGTCACACGCGAACAGGTTTTTTGTCGTTTTAGAAAGTAATATGGAACAGCAGGAGCCTGGTTTACCATTTTGAGTGTACCGATGCAGTTCGGCACAAAGCAGAGTGGTGTTAGTGTCTCCATATGGTCAAGAAAATATTGTCTACTAGATGCAGGTCAAGTGAAGGGTTACTAATGGTCTTAATTAGATTATGTCGATGCACAGTATCCAAGTTAAAGTTTCATAGGAGCTGTTGTACGTATCATCGTTGTGTAAAAATAAGAAGGTTTTTACGATTAACAATATGTTGCTCAGTTGAGGAGAATAACGAAGCAGAACTTAGTGATTCATAGTTTATTTACATCTGTGTACTTTAGGAGTAGGTGATTTTTATGCAAAGAATGAGCTGCGTGGGAAGGAACAACTGAAACCTGCCCGATAAATAAGGAGTGGTGGGCAAATTTGTAGAATTGTGATCATTGGCTTGTTAAAGGTGTTTGTATACTAGTGGTATAGGGGCTAACAAAGTTGATGTGAATCCGTGCGGTGTTCTGTTGGTCGCAATATTGATGAACTGTTCGACGTAAGACTTCCATGTGGAACAAACATAGCTATGTTCGTAAATGGCGTAATTTGAACAGTCAGGGTAATACTCGTAAAGTTTTGAGTGCGGTGGCTAAGAATAAATCTGTAAACTTTAATAGTGATGTAGGTATGGCAGGGTGTGGGTTTCCATTTGGGTTCCAGAATGTTATTGATTATCAAATCGAGCAAATATATTAAGTTTAATTCATGCGGAGAATAATTGGTTGAAGAAATGTTAGAAGATTGAGTCGAAAGCCCCCTGAGAGAATAGTAAAGCCAAAATGGTGACATTTCCTTTTTCAACTTCCGTAACTCAAATAGATTTTGGAAACTCTCTTGAAACTCTCCCAAATAGAAATTGTTATTGCAATGAAAGCATAAAGATCAAGAATACTTGAAACGTGTGTGGTCTGTAAATAATGATCCTTTCTCGTGGGATTTTCGAATTGAATTAAATTTTTTCCGTAACGAACACATTATTGGATCAACTTGGGTACAGATTTTTAAGAAAACGTGAATAACGCAATATGAACTGCCATCCAAGTTGTTGCAATGATACTAAACGCGTTTACATGTAAATTTTGTGACACGAATTTGGTATTGTAAGCAGGATTCAATTTGACGACTGTTAATGTCGCTATGACCTTGCGCGCGGATATATAAGTGTAACAGTGTATTTATACAATAGAAGACGCGAAGTTATGTATATGGAGTGGACGAAAGCCAGTTTCTAGGGAAGCCTGTAAAGGTGCATAGCAACCACTGAAGAGAAATTTGTGATTTGTGCTTTTCTCCCAAAGTTGTACGTCGAGCTTCGAATAAGGTAGGCCAACATGGATAAAAAGATTCGATAGGAGTATAGCATCAAATACTACGTATGTTAGATGAAGTAAGCAGTTTTTAGTTTTACAAAAAGGGATTTTTAGCCAAATTGTCGCAAGCAAAGAGATTTGATTTGGCCTTTTTTAATGTGAGGACAGGTTTGAAACATTAAGCTTTTTCAGCTTGTTCAGTGATTCCAAGAAACATAAATTAGGTACTGTCGAGTAATCTACATAACAGACTAGCAATTTTAGCAGCTGTAACCAAAGAAGCGCGAGCCTGACGTTTGATTTCATATTATTCAAATGATGTTATCTGGGGTATGAAGATATCACAAAGGTGAGTGTATGTAAAATACAATTACGTCACCTAAAAAGAAGTTATTTATTCCGCAGGCTGAGAGTGAGAAAGTTAATGTAGGGATTCTCCTTCGGAATGTAACCCAGTTACCCCCAGAACCTCCGACTATGGAGCAACAGCAAATACTGAGGAACCACTGAATAGTAAAATGCAATGGATGCAAAAATACTGACGTGGATATTTACCATAGGCGCGGAACCGTTGTTTCGCCGCCTTCTGATAAAGCTTAGGCTCATGCTCACAGGCCTGAATACAGACCTGAAAAGCCTGGCAAGAATGCCTGTTTCATGTACAATATGTTGTTGGTTGTTTTGTGAGCTGAAAGCTGGAACGTAGTGAATGATGATGGACGACTGGCAAGCGAAACTTTCTGGCTTCATGAAGTAGCTTCACTTTTTGTTTGTCACTTTTGTTCGAAGTGAAGAGCGAACAAAGCTAGAAAGGTGTTGTTCATGCCGTTGTGTCAGTTTTCTTTTCAACTAATGTTGAAAAGTCCATAAGATAACGGAAACGAAGAGTACTAATAAGTTTAGGACCATGTAGTTTATACAATGTGTTTATGATATAGAACCGCATGACACTATCGTAATGATGGGTGAATTCTGTTAGTTGGTCTGTCATTCCCATGACCAGAAATGGTGCGAGTTATAACGTTTTCACTAAAGTTTTTGGCGCAAAATAGAAAACAAACACACTATGGTAATTAATAGTGGAAAATCCAATCAATGGATTTTGAAATTCGC
>LJIJ01002256.1:0-29276 GCA_001718145.1 Orchesella cincta
TTTAGCTACAGCAATTTCTTGTTCTTTTTTCTGCAAAACCTCTCCATGGTCTGGGTCTATCTTGGGCACTACCTTTAAACCTCAATTCATTTAAATTCCATTGCAAACTTAGAATTGTCCAATTCACGGCTTCGCCAGCTGAATTTTTCAAGTTTTTTGATGTGCGCTTCTGCAGTCTGCAAATGTTCCTCAAGGATTTTCAATACCTCATAATTTTCTGTTTGAGTCTTCTTTCAATACTTTTACACTTTTTTCTTGTTTCAGCTAGGGCACATTGTTGTTGATTAATTTCCTCCTTCTGAGCTACTAGCACAACGTTGCCTTTCCTGAAGAGTCTTCCTTCAGTTCCTCATTCTCACCCTCCAGCTTCCTATTACTTTCACTTAAACGTTCATATTTCACACTATCTGATTTTGTTATCATGTCGGTTCAGAAATGAGCTTCTGCTCTTTTCCGTCCTCATGCCGTTCCACCTGCAGTCTCAACTTTTCCAATTTCTGCATCTGTGCGTTGCTTCTATTTTTCTGATTTCTGCAATAGACCTGATTTCTTTTCTGACTCGTGTTCGAGATCTGCAACCTGTTTTTGCAAGGATTTTACCTGCTCGTCTTTTGCCTGCAAGTTTTGAAGTAGAGAGCTCTGCACCTCGAGTTTTTCATTGAGCTCTTGATATTCTTGGTTGATTTCTTGGTTCTCTTTTATGAGCTTGTTATTTTCATCTTCAGAAAATCTAACTTTCTCCGTTAGTTTCATTTTGTCGTTCACTAGCGCGTCATTCTTCTCCGAGATGGTGTGATTGCCACTCTCTAGATCCTGATTTAGATTACTTAAAATCTTGTTTTTCTCCTCCAAACTGCTACTTTTATTTGAAAGTTGATTATTTTGATCCTCTAACAAATTCACTTGGTCACAAGAACTCTTCAACTTACTATTCAAAATTTGGATGTCGGAAGTCGCTGTATCAAGTTTTTGTTGCAGCATTTCTAACTCCATTTTGTGGGAGTCTTCTGCGCGAGTCTTCTGCTCTTCCAATGTTGATATTTTTCCTTGACACATCTCTACATTTCCTTTTAAATTTTTTACACTTTGAAGTAACTCCTTTTTAATTTTTAGTAAGATCATCACAGGCTAGGGCCAGGTTTTCTCTTTCCTTTGTGAGACTTTTGTTAGTCTGCAACTTTTCATTATAGCTGCGAATCCTGTGTTCATTTTTTGCAACAGCTTCTATTTTCTCTTGTTGCAGAGCATTCCGTTCATTTTTTAAAACTTTTATTTGAATCAATGCTTCATGTAACTTGCTGGAATCTTTTTGGTTTTTAGATTCTAATTGCTGCTGCTGTTTCCGAAGCTCGTTATTTTCACGTTCCTTGGTGTTGATTCAAATTTTCTAAAACTTGTCTTCTTTTTTTTAGGAGCTTATTTATACTATTTCGCCTCCTATTTTTCACAGAGAGATTCTGATTCAAGACACCCTAAACGTTTTTTTCTTTGAGAACTCATCGTTTTCATAACCAATGAATTAATGTTTTCACGCGCAGCTGCAAATTCTTTTTTAACACGAGGTTTTGCCGTTCCACCTCAATTTTTTGGGTGTTGGTTGAGGATAGTTGTGTCTCTAATTTTTGCACAGCAACTTGATGAGCTTTATCAGCTTCTTTTACAGTTTTGTATCTCCCTTTTTAACTCCACATTATTTCCCTAAGAATCACGTTTTCACTCAAAGTTTTATCTTTCTTCTCGCGCAGCGCTCCTGCAACCCGTTGCTGATTTTCTACTGTCTCTCTTAACTTTTCGTTTTGATTGACGAGCTCCGTGTTGTTTTCAGCAATTACTCTGTTTCTTTTCGATGTTTGCTATTCTCATTTTCCAACCTTTTTGCCTGCTTTGAAAATGTTTCGTTTTTCTTAGCCAAATCTAAATTTTCAGTGTTTAACGAATTCACCTGGCCAGTGCTGTTTGTACATCATTTTTCAAATTGACAATTTGTGAACCAGCTCTACTAAGTTCGTCACGTAACTGACAGACATCCTCATGATGGGATTTCAAAGAAGATAGTTCTTCCTTTAACTCTTTCATTTGCACTTGATTATCTTTCACAGTTTCCTCTGACTTCCTGACTTCTCACACACTGTCATATATTTTGGTTGAGGTCCTTATAATGTACCTTAACTTTATCACGTTTCCTTCTTCAGTTTTTAGCTCATTCTTTAGATTCAAAATGTCGTTCTCAAGGGTCAACTTTTTACTTGAAATTCTGTTATTTTCCTCTCGCACTGTCATTGACCTTATTTTCATTTCAAAACGCTCATTCTCGTTGCAAACGAAATGAAGCTTTTCACGAACCGTTTGTAAATCACTTGTTAACACCGAAATTTGCTTTTGCAGCTCAGTTTTTTGTGTGTTCAGTGAAGCTTTGTTTCCTGCAATTTACGTCTATCACTTTATGATCTTCACCAGTAAGCTTTATGGCTTCCTTCCTCCTTTTTCAGCTCTAGTTTCAACTTCGAAAAATCTTGTTGAAGGGTTAAATTTTCAATCAAAAAACTCTGCTCGTTCTCTGATCGCAGTGTGGCTTCAGTCTGTTGTTGCTCTTCTACTTTCTTTAGTAACCCCTCATTTTCGCAAATGAGCGTGTATTATTTACCAGCAATTTTTTGTTCTGCTCTAAAACCTCCTCGTGTTTTGACTTCAAAACTGCGTTATGTCTTATATATTCCAAATCACTCCTTAAGTTCTGATTCGAAACTCTTGCGGAGCTGAGTTCGGATTCTAAATTAACCACTTTTTGACGGAGTTGATTTAACTCAGAGTTTTCAGCTCTGGAGCTCGTTTCTTGTGGGTAATCCATCTTGAATGTGAAACTTTGCTTGATATTCAACTTAGTTCACATGAATTTCAATAAATACGTATATGGAAAGAACAAACTTGGTTTGGTGCATGATATGATAGTCTATTCTGAAGCACTTTGAAGGGAAGAGTGTGAGAGCAAAGGTAAATTGCTGAACCATTCTCCACAACAGCTTGAAAGTAAATGGTGCTGAGCTGAGCTGAGCATGGAAAGTAAATGAGTTTGTATGGTAGATTTTCTGGAAAGGCAAATGGACTGGATCGAGTGCGAGCTATTTTTTTAAAGATCGAGTCAATGTTATTTGTCGTTCCTCTCATAGCTCGCTGTCTGTTTGTATTACTTACTCAACGTTTTAGAATGGTGCGTAGTGCGTGTGTGGTAGCTGGATGAAAAAGGTTGAAAATGTAGAGATAACATATATAATGCGTTGTGGCTGAAAATAGTAAGCCACAGGAAATATAGGTATGTATTGACATATCGTTGGAGTGGTAGTCAGCCAAGTCTTAAAACAAAAGAAAGATCATGGGAGCAGAATCGGTATGTAAAATGGGAAGTGCGGTTATGGGTTTAGCTAACTTTATTTTTCGAGTGACAGGGTTTCTTGGATTATCACAGTTTAACGAGAATGAAAGGATGGAGGCTAGCATGTCAAAATTGTTTTCACGGCTCATCAACCTCAAAAGTCTAAAAATCTCTGCTATTTAATATCTTATATCTATAATGTAAATTTGAATTAAGATGTGACAATGGCTCAATATAAACATTTTGTATACCTATTAAAGGGCAAAACTGTGAGGATGCTTCGAACTCAGTCCAAATCGGAATGCCCATTAAACGGTGGTTGCAGATTGGATATACGAATTTAAAAATTTCATGAAATAAAGTATGCGTGAGACCTACTTGTTTACTATATAATCTATTTTTGTCACAATTTTTTCAGTTCCTTTTTTAGAAAACGAGTACGATTAGGAAAAGTTACAAACGTTGCGTGATGTGAACAGCACAATAAAAGCATGAATTTCCTTCATCCATTTTAGCAGGGCAAAGGATAACTATTTCCTCAAGCCCACAAATGTATCAAAGATGAGTCATCATCATCGTGCTGTTTGCTTCAACGCAGTAATCTCCGAGCTGTGGGGTTGAATAAAAGACTCGGCGTTTGCTGTGATCCCCTCCTTTTTTGGATCAAATCGTTATTTCGTTCACAACTTTCTTTTCGAGGGTGACCATTTGGAATCTGAGAGATTCAATCGGCTGGCTTGCTTTTTTAAGCTTTGCATGTGCCTCTCCGGGGATTATCAACCAAGCTCAGTTTGCCTTTGTGGATTTTGATTTTGAACTTTACCATTTCGACTCTCTTTTTCTAACATTGCATTGTTATTCATTCTAAATGCTGGTTCCTCCGTGTTTACATGAAAAATAGTGGTTGATGAGCGTTATAACGTTTACGGTTTTGCGATTTTTGTCTGCATCTGCAGCGTACTCATGCACAAGTTTTGAATGGCCAAACTAAACGAGTTTACTACACATTTCATGGTTGCAGCCCACCAACGGAACAGCCTGCACAATGCATGACTAACTGTAATGTATTTGGTTTGCATTGGTTCTTTGAGCGTTGTCAGAAAGCAGGCATAATTTAGATAAAAAATTTGTAACACGCACATTTTTGAGTTTGTATTGTTTTGGCGTTGGCAGATCCTCATGTTTCTGTTTCCTGAAAAAATGGTTGTCCTTGTTTTGTTTGCTACATTCATATTCATGCATTCAAACATAAAGATAAAAATTCGGATGGACTATACTTGATGCATACGACATATGAGAGCTAAATGAAAACAAGAATTACATAACCACGATGCTGACATGCATGTGTACTCAGCCTTTTTCATCGTGTCATACCAATTATTACGCCATTTAGTTTCTGGACACTTAATAAATGGCAGCTTCGAAAAAATGTCAATCCAATGAAGATTCCTCTTCATGACTTTAATAGGGATTGCGCTCAAAACAGGGTCTTCAAGATGAATTTGGATGCGACTTATCTTCGTAAAATTTTATCCTACGCCAAACTCAGTTTCACACACACAACAGAAACTAAAGCTCAGATTGCTGTAGTTCGAGCAGTAGCACATATATTCATAATTTCTAATGAAAATTCATGTCCTACTTATCTTGAAAAAGGATGTGGTTAACGTGTCAATTGTGTTTTGTTCATGTAGAAAGCAGAATTCATAATATTATTTAGGAAACATTGTATACCATCATATACAAGGAAACAAGTGGTAGTGGAGCTGTTAACCCTGGGTAGCAGTCGTTTTGTTTAGATTTAGTATGTTATCTTACTATAATAACAACCTGCAATGTTAAGATATCATATCAGTCAGCAAAACATGATACAAAAATATTCGGCTATCAAGTTCCAGCAGGAGAAGGGTCCAAGGCAAAGGCAAAAGTTATTTTGTTGCTTTCTCAGCTATCCAATATGTCCTGCCATGATTTACATATAGTAAGAACATGGACAAAGTGTCCTGCAAATGAAGTTGCTTGCACATCATAAGCATGCTTACTTGCTTAATGCAAGTTCAGTACATGATGATGCATCCAGGACTGGTTTATGCATACTATTATCCCAATGTAAATCTAAATATATACCTCCATTCTATCTTCCACGATCTGTGAACTAAATAGCTGCAAAGTATAGTAGTATAAATAGCAGCTTTACAAAGTGGCAAGATTGTCTTTTAAAAACTTTCCGTGACTCAATTGAATCGTTCTTCTTGAAAGTTATCATAATATTATGTATTTGTACTCCATAGGAAATTTAAAAAACTGGGGTTTACAGAAAACTATTGTAGCTTAGTCATCCAAGATAAATGACCATTTTGGGAAGCTCAGTTATTCGAATGCAAAAATTTATGTAATGTAATACATCTCAAAAACTAAATTGTTGCTAATTATACACATTTAGGGAAACATCAAACAGACAAAAGCGGTTTCTTTCAATTATTTACTGATTATTTTGTTACTTATTATAATATTTTATTATGAAATTATTATTTTATCAATATCTGCAAGCAATAAAAAATTCTCTTTCATACCAATCTTTCATTCATTATGTTATTTATGCGTACTAGCTCTAGCTGTTGTGAACCTTTACCAAAGCTCACTGTCATGCAACTTCTTAGAGTGTAGCAAAGAAATTGTGAATTGGGCTCAACATCAGTGGGGGTAGGAATGGTGATGAGCTGTGTAGGGGAAAAATGATCCTGGATGGTGTGGAAAGGCAAAAGTACTTGACTAAATAGGTTTGTTTACTTTGACGAGTGACGTCAGTCGAGATAGAGTCGAGGTTCTTCATATCATAGCTTGCTTTCAGCTCTGTTATTTCAGGATGGCTAGGTGACGTGCTTTCTGGGGAAGGAATAGAGATGTTGAAAATGATAAGGTTACATGTTATACTATGCTGTGATATTATATTCAGCTCATGGATTATATACATACGAAGTAGATAGTCATAAAGTCACTGTCTCCAGAAAATTGAAATGGAAAATAACGAAATCCTGAGAGTACGATCTGTATACATAATAGGAAGGTAAGGTCCATAGTTCAATGTTAAATTTCAGGTTGTAATTTCTCACGTAAAACAATATTATATGCAATCACATTCAAGAAAACTCGCAGCAATATCATGTGCATATTATATATCCTTCTTGTTATCACGTTGTATTTCATTAGCCACTTGCTTGTGCTTTACCGTTCAAGTCATGGGGTAATGTGCTATGCTAATTAGAAGTCCAGAGTAGATGAAAATCCAATTCTTTACCGTAGGTTAAATATCAGGAGGCACTTCTATTTTAATGTATGTTAAACGAAAATCAGATCCAGACTTTTGATTCTACAGAACATCATCCAAGATGACATAATTTTTCTAGTAGATGAAACGTAAAAGTAAATTTTGATGCCATAATCCACTTGTCACTTGTCAGGAATCCCAAATATTTTAACTGGAGTGCAAATTTCTACTTTATTATGCAAAATCCTTATCTGTCAGTTATTTATGTTGTCAACGTTGCTGTCCATTGCCCAATACCATTGTCCAGGTGTCCCGACAATTAAAAACCCATCTCACCATTACATTTGCAGAATGGCTGCTGTGGAAGCATTCATTAAGATGAATCTGCAAGCCTTGTCAACACGCACTTAAGGCCAGACTTAAATATTTTGAGAAGGATCAGGGTAGTCATATTTTGTGACGCATATTCCATATATTATTTAGGGAACTTTATATTGCAAGCACATGCGAGGAAAGAAGTGGTATTGTCGACTGATCGTAGTGGCGTTTTGTTTAGATTTACTATGTCATATAATCCAAAATCTACAGTCAGTGGGGCAAAATGTCATGCATAATGCAGAGCTTATTACTCGCAGTCTTTCCATGACTTAGATTTTGCTACCATTTGCTTACTTGCTGCTTACGCAAACTGTACGTATTACTGTTTCCAGTCTGCTTGTGTTATTAAGCACAATAAGTTGGAAGCAGTCAAGCCTAAGAAGTCAGAATCTATCAGCTCACCAAACGAGCCACGATAGCTACAGTTCATATATTATTATTATTATTATTATTATTATTACTATTATGTATTATTCTTTAAATTGGGCGACTCGTTTTTAAGAGACTTATACATAAAGGTACATGTTAATAAAAAAACTGTCCATATCTTCTAGGAAAAACTAAACATAGAACAACGGGGGGAAAAGGAATAAAGAGAGAAAAAAAAAGTGATTACATTGTCACAAAAAAAACGTTTACATTTTGAACAAAATATGCCTCCACTCCTTTGTGGTGGAGGATTGAATAAAGAAGTTTGAGTTTAGAATCGAAGAAACTATATAGTTATTTGAGTTGGCTACGCGCTCCAAAAGGGAATAGCAGCTCCTCTTCTCATAGCACCAAAGTCCTTTACTCGGTTTTCACAAAAATTTTGGATGCACTGCACCTCCTGGAATAGCCAAAGATTATCCTGAAGGCGTCATTATAGGCCGTATTGACCTGTCCAGGACATTTCTGCGAACCGGACCCATAGGTACTGCAATAATTGGTAGAGAAAAAGGTTTTAAACATATGGAACTGGTAATTTTCATAATCGTTTGAATTTTATAAGACATCTCTTTCTGGTATGTCCATCTTGCTAAAATGGTAAACCATGTGAAATTAAAATCCATTTGAAGGGAGCGTAGATGCACAAAACATAACATAGCTTGAGTTGGAGGCATACTTAACTAAATAAAGTCATTTATGCGTACTAGCTGCGGTGAATCCGTGGAAAAGTACCCGTTTTATATAGTTATGGACTTTCAAGATTGATTATCTACATTTGAGGAAATATTCATACCAGTAAACTGTTTTAGAGAACTGATTTTGGTTGACAAATTTTAATTAGCAAATATCAGCATTTGTGGTTTTAGCAAAACTTTCTTGGAATTCATTTTACAAAACATATCGGGCACCTTTACAAACTCTGACTTTAATTGGAATCCTTATTACCATCAGATTCGACTTTTCACATTATATTAAATCAATGTACTATAATTATCGGGATAATTCTGAACAATTCGTTATTTTCTACAATAAACTATTTACACTTACACATGATCCTTCTTGACAAAGTCTACGACAAACTGTTTATGGCTTATTTCCTCCTTTTGGGTTACTATCAGTGAGGCGTTCTCATGCAGCTGCTTTTTTAATAATTCTATCCTTCAGCTCCCAATTAGTTTCAATGAAATGTCCATAATGAACGCTTTCTGACGCTTTCTTCATATTTACGATGGAATTCAGATTTTCAATTCTTTTCTGATACGTCTTCAGCTGCCGATGCATAGCATCCTTCTCCTTGCTCATGGAGTCAATCTGTAGATTTACCGCTGCATATGTTCTTTGCTCTTTGTTTTCACTTTGTGCCACACGCATCTTTAGGGTTGAAATGGTTTTTGAATCAGTGTCCGATTGGTATTTGTGATCAGCAACCTGTTTTTGTAAGGTTTCCACCTGCATCTTTGCATCCTTAAGTTGCCTTTGTAGTGTTTTAACCCGGGTCTTTAGCTCTTAATTATTGGCGATTTTTTCTTTCAAAGTTGAACTTTTATTTTGCAGTTCTTGCTTCAACTTTTTATTATCAAAATGTTCCACTTCACGTGCTTTTTTACATCCACTGAGCCTTTTAAGTTGTTGTTCCAAAATGTAAATCCGGTCGGCCCTTTCTCTCGACTTTTCTTCTACCTTGCGAATTGCGACGTGTCCTTTCCAACTTTTTTGCCTTCTTTGAAAGCCTCTCATTTTCACTTTTCAAACTATCATTCCTTTCCGAAATGCCATGATTAAAAATTTCTAAATATTTCTTTTCCTCTGAAAGGTTCATATTCAAATTTTCCATAGTTTTGTTCGCCTTCAAAACATTTTCATGCGAATCACTCAAGCATTTGTTTGTCTTCGACAACTCTTCATTTTCAACTATCAACAACTTTAGCTTGTCCCTATCAGTACGAAAATCATTTTGGAGCACTAGTATTTGCACGTCCGCCTTACTGAGCTTGTCGCGAACCTCCTCCACCTCATTAGTTTTGTCGATGATTGCTGAAGACACTGAAGACAGTTCTTTTTCCAACTTTCGCACTTTCACTTCGTATTTTTTTGCAGCTTTTTCTCGTTTCTCTGTCTCCTCTTTCAGCTTGAAGTTTAAATCCACCTGAAGGATCAGATTTTGATCCAAAACCTTATCGTGTGTAGACTTTAGAGAACTGAGTTCGGATTTTAAATCAAGTACACTTTGACGAAGTGTAGCCAACTCAGAGTTTCGTGTTCTGGTCATAATTTGGTTTGGTTTGGAACCCATTATGATGGATAAGTTTAGTTGCAATGTTGTTGGAAATACTGGCAGCAGTATCGACACTTTTTAATTAAACTTGAGTTAGGTTGAATAACTGGCACGGCATGTGTGTGCAGAAAGAGCAAACTAATGCTGGTTTTGCTACATATGGTGATAAAACACTTTAAACTGTAAAAATGTGAGAGCAAAGTTAAATTCATGAACCGTTCTCAACAACAGTAGGAGTATGAGTGGTGCTTCAATATTAGGAAAAGTACTAAAGTCGTACTTATGTCCCATAAGTATGTAAACAAAAGTATTCGTGACGTGAATGAAAGCTGCTTCAAGTGAGGAATATGGCTACGGTAGCCAAGATTGAGGAAAGGTTTTCCAGCTTCTGGTACTGCACATTTCTGGTTGGTGCGGTTGCAGGCTCAGATAAGGTTGTGCATGAATATAAATAGGGCTTCACCCCAGCATAGTAATGGCTTGTGGTTGTTTTAAACACGAGATAAATGAGAGGAGCACACTTGTTGATTTCATAGAATGTATACAACTGAGCCGATGCGTTGCTGGTTATGAGTCACAACTAATGGCATGTAAAGCAAAAGAATGTAATTCAATCGTCTCCTCAAACAAACCTGCGATACCAAGAGAAAAATTAACAGAATCTGACTGAAGAAGAACTTCAATATGGGATTAAGTATATTTTCCAAAACAAAGGAACCTTGTAATTTAAAGGGTTTTGCAGCTGAAAAATAAATACCGTGATGCTATGCATGCAGAGTACATGGGTTCAAAGCACAAAAAGTATCCCTTTCTGTAATTTTGGTCACAAATAAGCCTTGTCTTGGAGTGAACACGGATTTCATTATGCGTATTGTCACAATATCCATACGAAATTGAGGTCTCGTTAACATGAGTCATTATTGAAAGAAATACTGGGAGGAGTGACGAGAACATTTTTGTTCACAGTAATAAATATATTGTTCGAGCTTTTAAAAATGTTTTTTACCCTTTTTTACAACCGTCCTAAAAACATTTAGGAATAAGATTTCAACATGTTTGCTTGTTAGCCTACTAGAGCATAGCAGCACATAATGTATTAAATGAACCATATTTCATAATCGTGTTAAGATGTTAAATCAAATTTATGTATACTCATATAACTTGCTTCTCCAGCTTCGTAAATCAGTGGCCATCGTTTTAAGCAATCTGTAAAGCAAACCTCTCTCCTTTTTGTCATGTCACTTCTTTTGCTACCATCTACGCATTTAGATGTTAACGGGAAAAGCGTAAAAAGAAATCAATACAGAAAAGAGTAGTGGCACAAATGGTTGAAAATTAACTAAATTATTCATTATGATTATGAGAGTGCAACAAGAAAAACGAGCTTGTGCTACAGGCTAAAAAATATGGTGCCACCTAAGATGAGGAATGCTAGACATGGAAATGAGAGCAACAATGACAAGGCCACGTTATCTTGGGTGTGTTTAGCAGCAGCAGAATGATCGATGAGCTTCGGTTAAGTCAGTTCTGTATATCATTTGGTAGGGCGTACAAAGTCATGTGAAAGCAAACAGTTTATATTAAAGAAGTTTAAGAGTTGAACTGGAATGAATTCTAAAAAATAGGCAAAAGGAATTCTCCTCCGAAGGAGGATGATCATTGGAATAAAACATATTAGTAAGAATAAATTATTATAATGTTCATAAGCATAATGAGCCCTAAAAGAAGACAAATCTTGAGACATAAGGCTAAAATACTACATATGACAGACGTACAAACACGTGCAATTCGAATTCCAATGCAAAACGAAGTAAATTGTAACAGAAGCCATAATATTATTCTAAAAAAGTTGTATTCTATATAATGAAAAACAAAGTGGCAGTATCTAGTAAACCAACAATCGACAATGCTTAAATATTATACACCAAACAGGAGTATTCAATCAAGTTGAGGCAAAAGCCGGAAACAAAAGTAGCAGGGTTGGCGCCAGGCTCATAACTTTCTCAGTTTGCTTATGCATATTCATCTGGAGCCTTGAAGAAGTATTTACATCCATACAAAAGTGTGATGATGACAAACCTCACCGCTAAGAAAGTCAATGAACACAACCCTTTCCAATTTACTTGTGTTAAAGAAAGATGTTAGAGCAAGTAAGAAGCAGCTAAGCCACCCAAGTTATAAGTTAGATTACTTATCAATAGGGCTACTGACAACTACCACCAATGTTCAACCAGGAGAGCTATTTAAGTTACATAGCCTTATCCTGGCCAGGGTAGGAAAATGTAAAAACATATTATGGTTAAATGGCATGTACAAAATATGTTAAAACATGGAGAAAAGAAAATTATTTTCTCCATGTGAAATCAATGGAAATATTATTATGGAAAAACTCATTGAGTGTCTCACTTTGCCTATTTGGCTGGCTCTAAATTGAAATTTACATTTATTCACGGCACACACACAATATAAAGCAGAGAAAAACGTGAATTGTCAGATTGGAAGTTGACGTAGAGAGTAACCCCATTCTCATTGTGTCATCAAGCTGAGTTTCACTATTCGGTTCCTGTGAGATAGATCCTTCAGTTAAAGGTGTTCGGGTGGACGTAGTGGATTGTCAGGTAAATCCTAATGTTTAGTTTTAATTTTAACATTTCACAGGCCAATTTCTACCGTGTTTTTACATTAACTATATACTATTCTGTAGGATGCGGTTCTCAACTGGGCTGTCGGGAGATCTCGATATGATCGAATGGATTTTCCAAAACGCTACTTGTAAACGCTTACTAATGAAGAAGTGCAGAAAGTCAAGATCTTATCATTACGTCAACGATGAAGGAGTTCACGAAGCTAAGACTGACGCCGTTTGCAACAATCCAACAAGATCATTATTATTTGTGTTTGTAAACTGCGCAAAGTGCGTCAGAACCACATAAAGTGCGTCAGTACCACAAAATAAGGTGAAATGAATTCAGTAATTAAGTCTCAATTGATTGATAATGTTACTTGCCGAGAACAGCTAAAATATCCTGACTGTCCGAATTCCCTACAAGTCCAAGTTTCGTTGATTAATCGACGCCATTATAACTTGACTTTCAGTCGATGAACATAAGTTTCAGTATATCAAAATGAATTTTAACTAATGTATAAGTGTTGAAGATTTATATATATATTTGATGCGATTAGATCAGACGTGAACTGAAATCTTATTGAGAGAATTTAGAAAGAACTTATTCCGCTACTACAAGAGAGAGTAAATGATATAAGCTATTGTAGCTACGCTAAATAGTGCCCTGTTTTATGTAAATGAGTTTTTCCATTTATCCTTGAATTTCCATGTTTTTAATAATTTATACATGTCAAAATGGAGTAAATCTTTTCTCCATCATTTTTGCCAACCCTGATCCTGGCTAAGCTTTATTAGAAAGGGTCCCGATATGGCTTTCAATTATACATGCGCATGTCATTAAAACGTGCAGTTGTGCATATGTTTTTCTTTATATCATTTATGATATGAACATGCATTCATATGTCATTATGGGAAAACGCAGGGTTTGCTGTTACAGGTGGACTCTCAATCCATTTTCGTTTGTGAGTGAAATATACGCATTACGCATACCGAAAAGTGTTAAATGTTGTTAGATATGAAAAATGTAGGCGTTGCGTGTAGAATATCTATTGCTTCCAATGCTGTAAGCTGACGTACTCCATATATTAGGCTTATACACATCATGTAGACTGTCCGCATCACAGTACGGTAGACCAGCTCAAAAGAGCAGTAAAAGAGTTGAAAGGAAAAACTATAGTTTTCATATTCCTTACTTTGTGTATCATGTAGTGAAACTTACAGGTTGTGAATCACAGCCTTCTATCCACTGTCCACTAGCAACATCAGCGTCTATACGGTTTCATCAAATTTCATGAAAACTCATAACATTCTATATTGCTTCATGTGGCTCGAAAAGCTGAGAATTTGTTGGTACGGAGCTGCTAAACGAAACCTTTGCGTAAGTCTAGGGCTTGTTATCACTCTTTGCAGGATGCATATACTACAACCGCGTCATAGTATGTGTGTGTATGTATCTGTCTCTTCTATTATATATACACAGTCCATTGGTTTTGCAAATTGCTCAAGGACATATTACGTCGGATTATATGCAGCGTTCTTAGCATGTGCTCTCTAATTCTTGATTAAACTTTGCTCGTTCTGAAGCGACCGAACTTTTCAGCGTATCATGATCACTGGAGAACTTTTTAAGATCTTCTTCAGAGTTTTGAAGCAGAGATCTCGTCACGATAAGGTTGCAAATTTCCTCTTGATTTCTGGGTTCTTTTTTTGAAGCTCATTATTTTCGTGTTCCCACAGTCTTACTTCTGTCGTTAGTTTTGTGTTTTCAGTCACTAGCGCATCATTCTTCTCCAAGATGGTATGATTGCCACTCTCTAGATCCTGATTTAGATCACTTAAACTCGTGTTCTTCTCCAAGAGATCCTTATTTAACCTATCCATGACCTGGTTGGTCTCCGAAAGATTCTTGTATAAGTTCTCAACAACATTATTTGTATCAGATAGATTCTGATTTAACTTCTCCAAATTGCTACTTTTCTGCTAAAAGCTTATTTATTTGATCCTCTAACAAATTCACTTGGTCACAAGAACTCTTCAACGTACTTTTCAAAATTTGGATGTCGGAACTCGCTGTATCAAGTTTTTGTTGCAGCATTTCTAACTCCATTTCGTGGGACTCTTCTGCGCGAGTTGTTTGCTCCTCCAATGTTGATGTTTTTCCCTGGCACATTTCTACATTTTCTTTTAAATTATTTACACTATTAATTAACTCCTGTTTACTTTTAGTGAGATCATCACTGTTACTTTCGACTTGGGCCAGTTTCTCTTTTTCGTTATGGGTCTTTCTTTCAGCTCTTTGGTTTCTTGCTCGTGTATAGTTTTGTTAGTTTCCAACTTTTCATTGAGGATGCGAATCTCATCCTAGTTTTGTTGATGCAAGACACTTTTGTTTTCCTTCACCAATGCATCTATTTCAATAACCAATGAATTAATGTGTTCACGCGCAGTCTGCAAATGTTTTTTAAACACGATAATTTGCTCCTCTAATGCAGTTTTCGTTGAAGACAGTTGTGTCTCTAATTTTCGCATATTAACTTGCTGATCTGTAGCAGCAGCTTGTGATGATGAGAGTCTAAAATCAGAGAAGAAACACTAACATTCTCAGTTGTGTTCTAGCTCCGCCTTTCTTCTCCAAGTTTACACATACATTAGGCTAAGAATGACTTACATTGTGAATGCATTGTACCTAAAAGTAGTATTTAGTAATGGGAAATAAAGAATCTGGGAACAGTTGGAGTAGGACCAGGAAGCAAACAACATCCACTAGTTGTGCTCTTCTTATTTATCATATCATCATCCAGAAAGCATGATGCACAGTCTCGTCGCCATTTTAGTATCTGAGTAGCTGAAGAAGTTTAAAGTTATAGAACCTGAGGAAATAGATAGAGTAGAGTCATAAGAGGGTGACATTCTTTACTACACTTGGCAATCCTGTCTTAGGATAATTTTTAACTTCTTTTTCAGCAGTGTTTGTGCTAAATGGCGTATTGGTAGTTGTTTGAAAAATTATTTTATTGGGAATTATTGTGTGGACATATATATTTGATTTTTGTCATTTTTGATTGGAATATTTTTGGTTTGGAAATTATATTTATGCGTGTGGATGGGATTAATTGCTTATTATTATTTTAGTTGCGATTATGACAGCTGCTTTGCAATAGCGCTAATTTTAGCATAGATCCACATTTTCCTGTTGTTCGAGAATCCGTTTCCGAGTCCATTCATCAGTCGTCCGTCCGTTGGGTTGCTGTTGATTGTTGTTGTCCATTTCCGTTGTCCAAATATAGTACTTTTAACTACCATATCATCATAAAATTGTAAGACAACTAATATTTGGTTATTTCTCCTTCTATTCTGTCTGTTTGCATAAAATATCGGGAAAGCTCTAGACGTTACGTACATCTTTTTGAGTAGAAAATTTAATTTGTTTTGACTAAATTGATAGCTGCTTCGGCAGTTTTCACTACTGCAGTAAAGTTTTTGCTCTGATTTTTTTTCGTTACGTTTTATTTTCTTTTTGTTCATCACAGTTTTCGAATTTTGAACTCAGTTTTTAAAGTTAATTTAGCTACAATTGAGATGTGAGCCTGATTTTTTTTGATACATAATAATTCAATGAATGAGGAAAACTTGACAATTCGAAATCTCAGAAAAAGAAAGATAGAATACGATCCGAGTTTCGTTCCAAGATAAACGTAGGCCAACAAAAGTCAAAGTTGAACAAGTAGTAATTCATACTTTACCAAACATGGCAAGTCCAAGTCATACATTCGATCCAAGATTACTAGCTGGTATTGTTGTTTTGTTGGTATCAAGTACAGTTAGAGTTGCCGAAATTGATACAAATGTTGCTATACCCGAGTATGATGCTGAGCGCATTACATCTGCCTCTTTTTTCATGCAATGTGAAAATTATTTCAAGAATCAAAGTTTCAATCCGGATCAATATCATGAGCTTTTGCCAACAATTCTGAAATTTGACAAGAAAGCTTGGAATGATAGCGTTGTTCATAGAATCATAAGTTGGGATGCATTTAAGTTAGCATTCAGAGACAGATTTGATGGTTTTCATGTTCAAGAGAGAAGGAAAAAGATTTTGTGGTGTAGAGAGCAACAACCTTACGAGTCCGTTAAGCAAAGAATACGTTATGATGCTATTGAGGGCAAAGATCGGTTATCAAACCATCGTACATTTTATCTACATAAATAGTTTTAAGAGGCATAATCCTCAAGAACATTCTAATTTACATAAAGATTAGAAGGACATGAGAATGGAACATGAAAGACAGTAGTATGTTTTAAACTCAATGTTTAAGTTTTAAATTCAAATAAGTGACGCTTCACATCAGCTTACTTTTGTACTTTTGAGAGAGAAATGTATATTTGATGTACCAATGTCAATTGAGCTGAGATATTGGATACAGATGTTGATATGCATAAATTGACTGTTTTAAGCCACTTAAGGAGAGAGTGACTTATTTTCTTCTAAATTTAGTTTCTGAAACAGACTAGCAGATATGAGATTTGCTTACCGACTGTTTTGTTCACAAGGAATTATGATGGTTTTGAGAGTGATCATCAGCTACATTTATTTGAATACCTTGACATTTACAATGCCACACCAATGCATAATTCTAACATTTTGCGTCTACTTTATTCTGTTGTAGTGTACTCGTCTATAGACTTATCTTCTAGTTTTTGACAGTTATGCTTACTTCCAGATTGCTTTAACAAGACTGCATTCAATGCAAATGGTATTTTCTTCACGATTGGCTTGTTATGTCTAATTGATTATTTGACTAATTCATTTTTGTACGTAAAGTTGAAGTTTAGGGTAGTGCACGACTTTTTTCTTCAATGATACGAGTTCAAAATGTTTTTTGTTGTATTTTATTGTATTTTCAGCTAGAGTTGCTGCAAATGAGAAATGATAATTTGTTTAACCTTACAGGGTGAACCTATTTTGAGTTGATTTATTGTTGATGTATGAGTAATTATGATTTGTTTATTTAATTGGTTCTTTTGTATGAGTTACAGTACCATGGATCTGGGATATTTGTACCTTGATTCAGAATTTGAGAGAAATATTAAATGTTTGGTTTGATAAATTGTAAACCATATGAAATATAAATGATGATTTGTTTGTCAAAGATTATGATGCTAAATTGTGACTTACAAGGTCCAATTATTATTTGAAATTTGTTGTAATGTGATGATTTGTTCATTATTTTTGTTATTCATGATGATTGAGATATTATGAATGATGTTATGATTTGAGATATGAATTTTGTTTTGTGAAATTATGATGATATGCACAACATTTAGATTGATGCAACCTGAACGTGAGAGGAAAGGACATACGTCGTGGGAAAGTCAGCAAGAGGCAACAACTTTCACCAGGGTCCTTCTTCTTTTCGTCGCCCGTCTGCGTGGGTGGGAAGGATAGGAAATAGCTTATTATGTGTAAAATTATATGTATCATTTGGTAATTACTTGTACCCAAATTAATTAAAAAGCAGGGGGAATATGTGATGATGAGAGTCTAAAATCAGAGAAGAACACCAACATTCTCAGTTGTGTTCTAGCTCGCCCTTCTTCTCCAAGTTTACACATACATTAGGCTAAGAATGACTTACATTGTGATGCATTGTACCTAAAAGTAGTATTTAGTAATGAGAAATAAAGATTCTGGACAGTTGGAGTAGGACAGGAAGCAAACAACATCTACTTGTTGTGCTCTTCTTATTTATCATATCATCATCCAGAAAGCATGATGCACAGACTAGTCGCCATTTTAGTATCTTTGTAGCTGATAGAAGTTAAAGTTATAGAACCTGAGGAAATAGATAGAGTAGAGTCATAAGAGGGTGACATTCTTTACTACATACGTCTTCTCAGGAGTGTCCACGTATGTTCGCTGGTTAAAAATTATTTTGTAACCGTGGTTTACGAAATCTTTTAAAGTTTTGATGAGCTGTTTTGGTGGTACTGCTACGGTAATAATGCTGGTAAAACCGTTGGAATAGAGCTGGCCAAGGATGAAAGAAAATGAAAAAATGACAACCAAATGGCGAGGCTTGACCGATGCGCCAAAGACGCTTGCAAGAATTCCAACGAGTTCACCGATTACCAATTCAATTTGATTGTGACGTTTGTAGGAACGAAGAAGGGCGAAGCATAGAATGATTATTATTACTTTCCATATATCCGGAGGGAAGGGTTCGTGCCATGTGCTAAACTTCATCATCTCAACATTCAATGCTTTTTTTCTTACGAAAAATACAACAGTGTAGAAGTCAAACTTGTAAAATTGAAACCGACCAGTGTCGTAAAGACTAGGACGCGGATAGGACACTGTGGTTAGAATGGATTCAGGGCCGATGTGACTGTGATACACTTTAAGTTTTTTAACAACCTTAGGAGTACCAAATTCAAGTAAAACTGTCAAGTTGTGTGTTTCTGCCAGGGCTAAGGGCGACATCATATCCGCTCTACAGCGCCAATCCATCCTGATTTTTCGGCTCAGGCAAACGGTTCGCTGTTTCTTTGGTTTTTGTTTCAGGAAACCCGGCCAACTCACAGAAATTACAGGAAGGAATTTCCTATTTCCGTTCCAATACAGTTGGCGATGAACGGTGTAAATATTTTGGTTGAAACTTCTTGAAAAATCTGCCACAGGGATTGGAGTTGAAGAGCAGTATCCACTGCAGATTATAGTGACTGAAATTCCATTTGTGTCGCATTCAAAACTAGGGGGCATTGTAAGAATGATTTTCAAGGCAGGAAATATTTGCAACTTCTTGCTCCAATTTGCCAATTCTGTATTCTTGTGCAGAATTTTTGCATATAAATCCGCATCGTGTTGATTTGTGAGAAGGGAATTTGAGGATGTAGCCAACGTCGTGTTTGTAGGAGAGTAAGCCCGGATGTTTTCCCAGACAAAGATGAACATGGTTCGCGAAGGAACAAGAACTTTACTTAAAGGATTTACAGTCTGTTTTATAGTTTCAAATTCCTGGTCGATTTGGATTGGGCTGATGATAATGTTGAAGGTGTTGGAGTACTTGTAGTGCTCCCGTTTGAGCTCATTTCCGTTTTGGATTGCGATTGATCGGGACAACAAGGATGAATCTGGGATAAATGGAGCAGTTTTTGAAGAATTGACAAAGTACAAAACATACTCTTCCGGGTTACTATTAAAATGAGGAAAAACGCGAGACAAGCAGGTTGAATCGCAGCTGCAAACATTTGCAACAGGGAACATTGCTTATTCCAATTATCGCCATGTGCAAAATTGTCATAATCGAAGGTTTTAAAAAGTGTTCCATCTTAAGTGTCTAATACTATTTCTAGATAAATTACTATTTGTAGGTTTTATGTTTAGAAAGAGCGAGATTTCAGTTTTTTATTGAAATTAGACAATTTTGAAGAGAATTTATTAAATTATACAAAGGGTAGTCACTTAAACCAGCTCCTCTTTCGCGTTGTGTTTGCACTTTTTTAACATAAGGTTATATAGTTAAAAACTGCATTGAAAAATTCACGATTGCTAGTCTAAAAGACTGTTGTTCAATTTCGAGTCATAAAACGAAAGCTCGAGATAGGTGTTTGCAGGTGGAGAAAGTCAATCTTGGTTTTTGATGGGTTTTTCGCAAAGCCCCCGCGTCAGAGGCGCCGACCCGATTTAACAAACATTCAAACAAACTAGACCGAGTTTGAATTTGTAAATATTTGCAAGAAAAAGTATAATTGCTTAGCACATTAAGATACCGTTAGATGTATAACCTTTTCAAACATGAGACACGTAAGCAAAACGGATTTTTAAATATAAACCAAATGATGATTTGTTGGGCTTTGCAAAACCATTAAGTAAGCATTCAAAAACGAAAGGCCAGTTTGAATGTAAATATTTCAGGAAAAAGTATAAATTGCTTAGCACATTGAGTACCTAGATGTATAACATTTTCAAACATGAGACACGTAAGCAAAACGGATTTTTAAATATAAACCAAATGATGATTTGTTGGGCTTTGCAAAACCAATTAAGTAAGCATTCAAAAACGAAAGGCCAGTTTGAATGTAAATATTTCAGGAAAAAGTATAAATTGCTTAGCACATTGAGTACCTAGATGTATAACATTTTCAAACATGAGACACGTAAGCAAAATGGATTTTTAAATATAAACCAAATGATGATTTGTTGGGCTTTGCAAAACCAATTAAGTAAGCATTCAAAAACGAAAGGCCAGTTTGAATGTAAATATTTCAGGAAAAAGTATAAATTGCTTAGCACATTAAGTACCTAGATGTATAACATTTTCAAACATGAGACACCTAAGCAAAACGGATTTTTCGTATATAAACTAAATCCTTTGAATCTAAGGCAAAAATTATGATCAAACCTACTTAAATTTTGGCACTTGATTGCCGTTAGGTGGAAAGTTTTTTTTAGTACAAACTAGCAAACTACCAAAATAAGTATCTTATACAATATGTGTAGCGCAGCTCGGAACCTGGAGAAAGTTAACCTGGAGAAAGCTTAATTATGTGACCTTCTTTTGTGTTTATGAGGCATGAAAAAATCGCCTACGAGAATTTATGTTGGAGTAGCAAACGTTTTATACATGCTTTGCAGCACTAAATGTTTCTAGAGCTCTTTAAAATTGAAAACTGGTCTAGCTTATTCACATATATCAGATATTTACTTGATCAAAAATCTATAGTATTTCTGAATTTTCAGTTGAACCCCACAGCAGACAAATTAACAACTACTTAGAGACTCGACTAATATTTCAGTGCTAATTACTACAAAGGAGAATTCTTGGGAACATCTAGCACGTTCAACTTGGTTTGTTCTTCTGAGCTGACCGACCTTGGGTGAACAATGCGATGCCAAAAACACAAATATTCTTAGAATATTTCACATCATGTAGGGCTAATTGGACGTGTCATTCGTGTTTGCAAAAGGAGTTTTATAATGTTTGTTTTAAATTAACCGGAAGGATTTTTAATTGCAAAAATGTTTTTCAATTTTCTTTGGATTGATTGAAAATTGTTTGTCAGTTTGGAATTCTATGTTTCAATTTTGGATAGTAGGTACATAAATGCTGAGAAACCATGCGGTTGGCAAACATATGTTATTATCGACAGGTGCCAAAAGCAATTAAACAAGAAATAAGGTGGCTTAAGTAGTGCTGTTTTAACATACGTGTTTCTGCATAGAGTGTTGGTAAGCGAGACCTTAGAGACGATTTCTGTGAAGGTTGAAAGCAAGCAAGTTATTCTGACATTTATATTATACTAAATGTATTGCAAGATACAAGACTTATTATTTTTATACCAGTTCTGAAAGTATATAAGTTGTTTATACTTATACACGCATATGCGAATGAATGGCTTTTGATAGACAATTTTTGTCGACTACGGTTGCTTGGGGAGTTTGCTCATCGATCATACCAAGAAATGAAACAAAATACGGACAAGCATATAAACTTAAGAAGACTTTATTCAAGGATTTTTTCATTTAAAAGTACATTTCGAATACAGCAGCTTGCTATACTATCATTTTATAATGTCGTGCTGTGTCTACATCTTAGTAGGTACCATACGAAAGGCTTCTCAGAAAAAATTTAAAAACTTTAAATGGACTGATCGCATCAGAAATCCGTTAACGTGCAGCTTATTGGAATCCAATGACAAATAACGTGACGACAAGAATGGATAGCTTGAAATTAGATAAACAAATCCATTTCAAAGTTTTGAAACGTAAGAACTATACTTGTAGCAGCATATGCTTAAGCTTACAATAGGATATTGACCAGAAATGTAATGAAGTACCTGAGACAGAAAACTGTAGTTGATTTGGTAAATCCCTTCGGAACCAATTCCTATTGGTGTCTCATTTAACTCCTGTACGAGTCGCTTCCAAACTTGCTTGTCACAAAAGAATCTTTCTTTTGTGCCACCAGTAAGTAGCCACCCCTTGAAATGAATTATCTACAAAAAATCGGAAAAAAACTTTATCGTTACAAATTGTTAAAGATCGAAATAAAGTTACAGAATAATTACTATGCGGGATCCTTCTGCCATGCACACCAGAGCGACAGCCACAAATGTCAAATCCAAAAGGTAAAAAACAATGATTCCAACGTTTCTCGTTGAAACAAATTCATGCAACGTGATGACTCTTAATGACCTCTCTATCACCTGGAGAATTAATATAACCGACCAGACCCCATTAATATCTTTAGATAGAAGTTTTAACAGATCATAACTAGCGCTGATTCCACTTTGCGCATCGGAGAGGCTTTTGGTATTCCTGCTGGACGCCAAGGCAGTTGCTTGCTTAATTGACTCTTGAAATGTTTTTGCTGCAAGCACAAACGTAATTGGTAATACTCCATAGCAAACTGTTGTTACTGTAAAGAAGTTGATCCAGTAGTAAACACAGTTTTGCAATATCTCAAAGATTCCAAAACCAATATCAATCACACTGTTTTGATTAGCTAAACTAGAATTCATATTAAACAAAACTCGACTACGTCCTCTTTTGATGGCAAAGTCAAAATCAAGCAAAGGGGGTAAACTGGTAACCAGAAAAACAGTCGAGAATCCCATGGTTAGGTACAGAAACGTAAAATATGCGAATCCAATCTGAAATAAAACACTCCGTAATGAAAATATGTTCCAGGCATATTTGAAATGAAGTTTATGAGTAATTTAGTGTAAATTCTTACTTGTTTGTGTAGTTTTCCTGTGCGAAGTATTAAAGCTGAACCAAATTTAATTAAAAATGCCTGAAATTCTACACTTCTTAATGTAATTATCCAAAAGAAATTGAATTGTTTTGCGGAGATCGTTAACATTTGGATAACCTCAAAGTAGGTTGCTGCTCGAGGTGCTGGTTTTGCCAAATTTGAGATAACCAAAAGCATGTCGGTTACCAGCGAAAGCAAATAGAGCCAAATTACAAAAAGCAGACAATCTGGAATTTGGTTTAAAAAAATTAGGGGTTAGTTATGGTATTATTGAATATAGTGTACGGATCTTTTTTTCAACAAAAAAGTTACCATCTGGAGTGTGTTAGTTGTGAATTGAATTCTTCCACTTGGCATTCTGACTGGCCTGAACGGGATGCAAAATCCATAGTATCCAAGTAACGTCCACCAATTAAACAAATCAAACTGAACTGACTGCTGTTGAGCTGGAAAAACTTCACTGTATATCGAAATAACCGTGTGTATTCTTTGTGAATTTTCGCCTTTCAATGTACTTTTATAACATTCCTTTGACATCTTAAGATTTTATGTTAGTAGTCTCAAATTTGTAAAAAAGTTTCTGACACATGATAATTTCGGATTGGTCTAAAAATACGCTTGCATTTGCCCTGAAAATATTTGTATGCATAGACATATGTCTTTTAAGTGATCATTAAACTTTTTTTACTTGAAGTAATAACTGGGTGTGGTGTTTGAAAAGCTCACAAAATATTTTCATCGATCTGTTTTTAATCAAGACTCCATTTATCCAACTAGAAACTAGAGAACTTGTTAATCTAATATATTATAAATGAAAGTAACAAAACCTACGCAAGTAAAGTGAAAAAAACAGCTGAAGGTGTTTTCCGCAGAATTTGAAACTAATGGGGCAAACGGTTTACTCTTTGTGTGCAAAATTCTAGGCAATTGCGATTTGCTAAATCTATTTGGCCAGGGCGGTTTAAGACATATATTGAAACTATCTCGTCTCGTTGCTTATCTCCATAACCTAACTAATGGATTAAAAGGATATTGTAATGTCTGTGAAAGGTGGAAACAAATATTTTCAAGAATCGACGAATGAAAGAAAGAACAATATAAAAAAGGTTCAGAAAAATTCCCATGCTGTTAGATTTGCAATTAAGTACACTTATTTCATAAAGTAGACAAAAAATGCGGATTTGCAGAATGATGTTGAGAACAATTTTTGAAGTTAAACAATTTGTATTTGCAATATACGTGTGCAATTCAATATATTTGATACTTTTCATCCTTATCAGTACCCATTGCAAAGACTCCTACAAGGAAACAAAAAAGGTATTTAATTCAAAATTGACAAACTTTTCGCAGCCATAAAGAAATAATGATTACCGAGTAGACTTGTTTCTAAAAATAAACAGGCTGACAAAATATAAAAAAACTCAACGACACAGCTATAGCTACAGATGATGAAGTATAACTAACTTACGTAAATTTTATTTACATACATGAAACAAAATATTCTTCATTCATTTCTTCAGCCCTATATCAGCCATGAGTTTCAAATATATCAAATAGTTGCTTGTTGGAATCCAATGACAAATAACGTGACAATAAGAATACAAAGCTAAACATCAGATTCAATAAATTGTAAAAGAAACATTTCATGCTTAATACGTTTGTCATAGATGCAAATTTGCAGTATGGGTTTAAATTTATAATATTACACGAGCCAGATGTGTTTACATACCTGAGATATAAAACTGTAGTTGATTTGATAAACCCCTTCACAACCAATTCCAATTGGTGTCATATCTAACTCCTGAACAAGTCGCTTCCACTCACGCTTGTCAGTAAAGAATCTTTCTTTTGTGCCGCGAGTTAGTAACCACCCCTTGAAACCAGCCATCTGCCAAAAATGTTTGCATTATTTTTTAAATTTATAATTTTTTTAAAACAATATGTATGGTGAGATTGTTACAATTCTGGCTCCTCCGCCATGAAAATCAACGCAACGCCAAAAAGCAAAGTCCATAAGGTAATACACAATGATTCCAAAATTTTCCTTTGAACATATTCCTGAAAAGTGACGACTCTAAAAGATCTCTCGATCACCTGAAGAATTAATACTGAGACCAAATAGAATTAATGTCTCTGGATATAAGTTTCAATTGCTCATAACTCTCAACAATTGTGTTCTGTACATCCTCGAGATATTTTGGTGTTGGACACCAACACCATAGCCTCATTTATTGATTCTTGAAATCCTTTTGCAGCAAACAAAAACGTAATTGGTAAAGCTCCATAGAAAGCTGTTCTCGCCACAAACAAGTTTGTCCAGTAGAACACAATATTTTGAAATATGTCAGATATGCCAAAAACAATATCAATGACGGTGAACCCGTCAATATATGTTGAATTATTGTCAAGAAAAAATTGACTACGTCCATTCATAACGGCAATGCTAAAACTCTGTAGTTGTCGCAAATTGGTTAACATGACGACGGAAATAAACCCTATGGATATGTACAACAAAGCAAAATAGATAACTCCAATCTGAAAACAAAACACATTACAAATTAAAGTATTTTCAGTGTAGTTAATATAAATATGGTTAACTTTACCTGTTTCCATAGCTTTCCAGTACGAATATTAAAGGTGAACGACATCTCATTAAAAATTCTTGAATCTCCTGCCTTCTCACCGTGATTATCCAAAAGATCTTGAATTGTTTGGCGTATATAAATGTAAATTGAACAGCTTCAAAATAGGCAGCAGCCCTAGGGTGCAGGTCGAACTAATCGTGAGATGTCCAGTGAAATTATATTCATCGTCCAAATTACAAACAGGCAGATAATCTAGGGTTTGGAAGGGAAAAAAGTGTTTGAAGTTGCCAGAAATTATTTTCAGGTCAAATGTTACCTTTTGAAATTTATTAGTTGAGAAATGAAATTCTCCCATTTGGCATTCTGACTGGCCTGAATGGAATGCATAGACCATAGTATCCCAAGCTGCGTCCACCAGTAGAACAAATCAAACTGATGGGACTCTTGTTGATATACAGAAATTGGAAAACCATCACTTGTAATAGTTAAAACGGTGTGAATTTTCTGTAAATTCATATCTTGTGGTTTGTTGAAATTAGATTCCATATAAAGCTTTTGTACGTAAGTACTATCAATTTTCATCAGGATGCAAAATGACAGAACAATTCTAACAAACAGATTCTGCAGTAGTTTTTAAATAAATCGGCCTTGAATACTGAAAAACTTCAAGATTTTTAAATCCAATAAGTGAGCTTCAAAATATCAGGTTTTAATAATAATGTCCACCAATACTGCCAACTAAATCAAGTATACGTAAGCAGGTAAACAGGTCATCGATTTTTTCCCGTTTAATAGCCATTTATGTAGAATAAAATGAATAGGCGTCATCATATTTTCGGTGAATGATTTTTACTGTTTTTTCTTTCAAAAATAATTCTTCCTAATTGATTTACAGTTTCAATTCAAGCACTAAATGCACTAAATGCATATAGAACAAATTTCACTAATAGGGGAGTTTGCCCTAAATTCTTTCACCTATATAATAAGGGCTTATAATTATTATTTAAGTCAAATATTACTTATTAAAATTAGCTGCTTGTAAATTTAACGCCTCAATTTGACATTCTGAATGACGTTATCTGAATACATACGCATAATATCCAACGTATGTCCACCAATAAAACAAATCAAACTAATAACTTTGTATTGAGGCTTTTTGGTTGCAAATTAATTTTGGTAATACCGTCCGTCCTGTGTGTTGGTATTGAGCTCCATAGACATAGAAAGCTTAGTACTAGTTTGTTAAAGCTCATGAGCATACAAAAATTTGAAAAGCACAAATTATCTAATTGACTAGTTTGCAATTTGTTTTCCAATGGCGAAAAAGTTTTTTAAAATGAAATAGTTTGCAATGTACTTTTAGAATACCTGTAACAAAATGTAAGTTGTTTTTTAAACAAACAGACATCTTATTCACATAAATAAATATTTTTTAGGAATCATCCTTTCTTTAATGAAAATGAAGCAACCCATTCTCACAAGAAGTGTTTGGTAATTATGGTTTCCTCTGAATGCAATTAGTTTTTAATGGTGGGGGATATAAAACTCAAACTATAATAAGCCATTTTCTATTACTAGCCAAAATATTGTTATAACAGAAAAATTCGAGCTGGTATAAACTATTTGAAGTATGCTTGGCATTGATGCTTTAAAAATACCATTCGATAAATTAATTCCAGCTACATGTGTTTTTAAGTCAAGCTTTGTTTCATCAAAATTTAACGGAACCTTTGTAGCCAATAAATTTTCTTTGTATTATTTGGATTATCCAGCATCTCGGATTGCTTCTTACTGAAATCCAATGACAAATAACGTGACAATAAAAACGGACAGCTGAAACTCAAGAAAAACAGTCAGCTTTGAAAACTTTTCTGTGTTAATGCTATAAGTATAACAAAATTGTCAATGAAATAAAACACAAGTGATCCACACTCTCATATTTATTCAAACTTGTTGGCATACCTGGGAAATGAAAGTGTAGTTATTTGGTAAATTCCTTCACATCCAATTCCTATAGGTTTCATATCTAGTTCTTGGCACAAGTCTTTCCCATTCCTGCTTGTCACTAAAAAACTTTTCCCGTACACCCCGAATTAGCAACCACCTTTGAAACGAGTCATCTAAAAAAAATACTTTGCTTAACAGCCACCACAGTGGTGCACTGAAAGTGATAGGCTATAATACGTCACTGTGGTGTCTGCATTTAAAAATACTTCCTGTTTCTATTCCCAAATTACGTCACATTCATTTATCCCCTGACTAAATACGTCACAATGTTTCAAAATATTAATTAGTAACTTTAAAACTATAGTCATTGGCGACAACAGAATTATGGTAGTTGGTATCATAGATACATAATGGGGAGCTTATCAGGTACCATGCACCCGAATCCTTCTGCAAACGCGAATGCTAAATATGACAAGTCCCCAAGGGTAATAAATAATAGTTGGCAAGTTTCCTGTTGAAACAAATTCATGCAACGTAATGACTCTAAACGATCTCTCAATCACTTGCAGAATAATTATTATTGACCAAATCTCATTTATATCATTTGTTAGTTGCTGCAATTGCTCATAGTTCTCAATGATTGCAGTCTGGATATCATGAACGTTTTTGCTATTGATTTCCACAATCTCCTCGATTTTCTCTTGAAATCCTTTAGCAGCAAGTAAAAACGTAAGTGGCAATGCTCCGTATGCCAGTGTTGTGGCAACACAATGGTTAATGCAATAGTACGAAATGTTTTCCATTATCTCAAAAATTTCATAACCCTTATGACCAAATTGAAATCCTCTATCATTTTTATAACCATAAAGATAGTAATGATTCCTTTGCTTAGGTACATAAGTAGGAAATATGCCAATCCAATCTAAAATAAAGCATTAAAAGTATAAAACTATCTATCTAAGCGTAATGATTAAAAGAATAAATGTCTTAAAAAAGTTACCTGTCTGTACTTGTGTAATTTTGTACCAAAAAATATTGGCGATGTGCAAGTTTCATTACAAATTCATAAAGTTTTTCCCATTTTACAAAATTATCCAGAAAAAACCCATATGTTTTGCTGCGATAATCAAATTTTGAATCAACGCAAAGTATTGGGCAGCTTCTAGATATGTTTTGGTCTTTCTGAATATTGTGAAACCCTCAGGACAACGCTAGTTACAGTAGAAATTACATCAAGGACCCAAATTACAAAAACGCATATTATCTAGAATTAATAAAAAATCAAGGTGAGGACGTTTTGAAATTAAGAAAGGGTTGCAAGGCTGGTTATACTTTACCATTTGAAGTTTGTTCGTTGACAACAGAATGCCCCCATTCGGCGCTCTAACTGGTCTGAACGGAATGCAAAGACCATAGTATCCAGCGACGTCCACCATAAGAACAGATCAAGCTTATTAGACTGCCGCGGAGATACAAGAATATCATCGCTGGTTTTCATTGTAATGGTGAAAATTTGTTTAAGTTTTTCCCCATCTGTGTAACTTTGGCATTAGATTTCACGAATCGTTAAAATACACTGTATTGCCAGCCAAATTAAAAAAATATTTTAATCGCATTTGCTTGAAAGTAGTTCCATTTACA
>LJIJ01002257.1:0-29275 GCA_001718145.1 Orchesella cincta
ATTCCAAATGTTTTAGACTTGACGACTTGAATATGCTGAAAATCAGATCGCTGATCGAAAACCTTATTTTCAATGTCATATTCCGTTAGACGTTCGTCTAGAAAAAGTAAAGAAAATTATTAATATTCCAGCAAAAGAACATCATAAGCAGTGGTGTCTGGTACCTGAAGTCACGTAGTAGACATCAAGTCGAGAGCCCCGCTTAATAGCCGGAAGTGTCACGGTTTTGCGTCGGTTGCCAATATTGTTGGCCCACTTCGCTTCCAGTTCCTGACAATTCTAGAGAAAGTTATAAGAAAAATATAGAAATCATTTCATTTGTCATAAATTTTTTTATGTTCCAGTTGCACTCACCTCCATAGTCAGTAGCGGCGGTGTTCCTTCCTTCAAGAAGTACTCAATGTTAACGGTAACAAGCTCGTTTGCATAGCTCCTGATGGTGATGGTACTTTCCGTGGTCCGGCATAAACAGCAAGGTTGTCACCCAACGGAGAAATCTCCTTTCCTATAAGCTTTTCAAAGGGTCCAGCTCCCATCAAGTTGCGCAGGTTTTCCACGATCGCATTCTCCACTTCCCCAAAACCTAGTGCAAAAAAGGAAATGAGGGTTATACCTTGTCCAGAGAAATAAATTCCCAAGGGACCATGGGTTTTGCTACCTATATTATTTGTTCCATTGGAATTTAAACGAAAGTCCATCAATATTGTGCTAACGCAGGCACTCATGGTGATATTGCTCGTTGTAGAAACTCGCGTCTTTAGAAATACTTTGAAATATGTCAGCAACGTGACGTGGAAGCAGAAATGAAGTAGTATAGTGTTAAAAGTCGAGTAAATAAGATACAGATTAACAACCAATATGCTCAAAAGAAAATATGCCAAAGGTCAATGAACTGACAATTCTATTGCAACTAAACTCCGTTTCCGTACTCCACAAACGGTGAAATACACTCTTCAGATACAATTTCAATCCACCCTTTTTATCTTGCTCTCATTTTTAGAAGAAAGGCCAATATACGCATTTAACAGATTATTGAACAGCAACTTCCACTTATTTTTTAAAATAGGGCAAATTTACAAAAGATTAAATTATACTAAAAGTTATGCTACGAACACTTCATGAGCCGCACCAATTCTCTGCATAATAAAATAGTACCTAATTGAGATTCCACGAACCCGAGCTCGTTTACTCATTCATTTTTTTCGTTCGAAATAAAAGAAAAAAAATGTTAAACAACTTAATCAAGCTGTCTGACCTATATTCAAGGTGATGAAATATAGGATCACACATATCATACCCCGTATCCTTCTTACTATTTTTCTTCATTATTTATCATAGTAATAATTAACATTATGATTCTTTGAACATGCTTTAAGTGACTTACATTGAAATTAGCTCGTCTCACAATCCGACTTACAATCTTACTTTAAAGTTTTCTTGCCGTTTGTATGATAGTGATACCTTCCTGTCTTGAGTACTATTTAGTTAATATTTTTATTCATTGACAAGATATTAGGCAAGTTGTTGTGTGTGAATGCATTATTATTTCTTCACCAACACACATACATTAGGGACATACAGTCATACATCAAAAGAATAGGTATCCTATGTTCTCAAATCTTGAGTAAGCCATAACTTGCACTAACGTTAAAATAATTTTCCAGCTCTTAGTTATAAAATTATCTACATTTTATTGGCTTTCTTCTGACATACTCATCAACTGAATTGGTTTGCTAATTTTTAAAATATTTACAGAAACATACGATTTGGCAAGATTTTGGTTGCCCAAAAGTATAGGTACTTTTCAAAAATCTTCTGAAATCTTCGGTTTTATCCAAGATATTGACTAGTTTTATGTTTTGATACTTTAGAAAAGTGTTTTGATCCAGTTTCCATACAACACAATGGAACCATTGTTCCAAAAAATATGGTGGTGCAATGGCATGGCATTTCTAGACACCTGGAAACGTCTTTAAGCTCAAGCCGATGATTGAAATCAAATGGTTTTATGATCCATGTGGTGTCAGGAATAATGGGAAGTCATAATAAAACAAATTCTATGGAAAAACTAGACTCCATTTTGTTGCACCTTCAAATAAGCCTTCAAATTGGTAAAATCAGCACCCACCTCTAAGGGGTTGGGCTCTAATTTTGACAAAAACTTTCGAAATCGGTAGGGTAAAAACGTCAAGGCGGGCTTAAAAGAACGGCCGGAGTCTGCTTAACCCGGTACACATAATAACAATTTGGCACGTATCGAATTGTGGTATTTGTGGGCCACGCAACTTCGGAACAGCTTCATAATTGCGAGGCTCGCTTTTAGTGTCTTTCTCTGACGAGCTCTGAGGCAAGTAAATTGATTTTCCGGTGTCTAATTTTTGTTCAAAACAATAGACACGCTTCATTTACACATATTAAATATGATATATACTAATAGTATTGTGTTATAGTTATGTATTCCATGCGTGGCAAAGGGGGTGAATTCAAGACTCAATTTTACGCAACTATTCAGAAGTTGCGTGGCCCACAAATACCACAATTCGATACGTACCAAATTGATATTATGTGAATCGTGTTAAGCAGACTCCGGCCGTTCTTTTAAGCCCACCTTGACGTTTTTACCTTACCGATTTCGAAAGTTTTTGTCAAAATTGGAGCCCAACCCCTTAGAGGATGGGTGCTGATTTTACCAATTTGAAGGCTTATTTGAAGGTGCAACAAAATGGAGTCTAGTTTTTCCATAGAATTTGTTTTATTATGACTTCCCATTATTCCTGACACCACATGGATCATAAAACCATTTGATTTCAATCATCGGCTTGAGCTTAAAGACGTTTCCAGGTGTCTAGAAATGCCATGCCATTGCACCACCATATTTTTTGGAATTTCAACAATGGTTCCATTGTGTATGGAAACTGGATCAAAACACTTTTCTAAAGTATCAAAACATAAAACTAGTCAATATCTTGGATAAAACCGAAGATTTCAGAAGATTTTTGAAAAGTACCTATACTTTTGGGCAACCAAAATCTTGCCAAATCGTATGTTTCTGTAAATATTTTAAAAATTAGCAAACCAATTCAGTTGATGAGTATGTCAGAAGAAAGCCAATAAAATGTAGATAATTTAATAACCAAGAGCTGGAAAATTATTTCAACGTTTATGCAAGTTATGGCTTATTCAAGATTTGAAAACATAGGATACCTATTCTTTTGATGTATGACTGTACTTATGCATGATACAAGTATATCTTCCAGGCAAAATCGGATCTCATGCACATCCACACCTTTTTGAATTTCTTTCAGCTTTTTGTTTTTCGGAGAACGGTTTTCAAATGAATGGAAATGTACTGCTTTGCATACAAAAGAAAAAGCAAAATCAGTACAAGCCATGCAAGTTATGATACACTCCGTTTCGCCTCTAATAATTACGTAGTATTTCAAGTAATTTACTTTTTCATTTGCAAAAAGTACTCATGGTGTTCTTAGAGACTGGAATTATACTCAGTTCCCTACAACTGTAATTTTATTATGTATGTCATAGGAACTTAGTTGAAGTTGGATAAGAGAGGGTTTTCTGGCTTTGGAGTATGTAGCCGATTCCCAACTTAAAACACTTCTATATGGCTGGAGCACTTACCGATAAAAGTAAGGTAGAGATTGGTACTCCAGTTCCTTTTTTTCCATTTTGTTATTTTTCTCTGTGCAAATTTTTTCTATAATTCTACAACCAAGCTGGGGTAAAGCTAAAAAAATAAACTAATCTGGAGAACTTCCAGGAAACATTATTTTTTCTCATTTTGCCCCAAATGAAATGGTAAAAATAATGTGTAAAACATTGGCATTGTGATTGTGTAACAAACTGAAGTCGAAGTAGCATGTAGTTCAGTAAAAAAGGAGCAGATCGTGAGAACATTCCTAATATTCCGAGCTTGAACGGAAGTGAGTCAAGTTTGTTCGCATTATGCGTATAAAAGTGCGTAGCTACGCAAGAAAACTGACAAGAAGTACAACTTTGATCTAAATTGATAATCTTCACGTTTTCAAAGTATGAAATGCCAGTTTCATTCGCTTTTTCACCTGCACGTGTCACTAGACTGCTACAGAAGGATGTGAGATGTCATTTGTCAACTGGTTTTTTATCGGTCATCAAAAAGTGCGTAAGCTTTTAAATTCTTCCCACAACGATTCAATGCGTAAAAGCAACATCCTCTCTACTTGAAACTCTCATATTTTTCTCATGCCCATTCGTCGTTCACCTTCTGCAGAGTTGACAAGTAAAAGGCTTCACCATGAACTTATATCTCCTACTCTTCGCCTCAACAACACTTTTCCTCCTTTATTTCATCTGGAAAGTGAGTAGAAATCGGAATCCTGATGCGAACTCTCTATCAAAATTAAATCTAAAAGGACCTCACAACCACAGCCTTGGAGTACTGTGCAACATTTTGAAACTTCGAAATAAGAAAAGTAAGAAATCAAAATCATAATAATTTTTACCCATAATCTCCGTTCATTTTCATTTTGCCATATTTCCCAGAAACAACTCAAGTTCTCCTACAATGGTGTATGAAATATGGTCCCCTATTCCAAGTCCGATTCGTCCATGCCCCATGATCTTCCTCAACTCTCCCGAATACGTCCAAAAACTGCTCAACTCGTCGGAGTCCGCCCACCTTGGAAAGAGTTTTGCGTACAACCCCTGCAAACCATTTTGGCACGATGGGCTCATCATTTCCAAAGGTGACAAGTGGAAGTCTCGTCGCAAGCTTTTGACTCACATTGTCACCTTCAAAAATCTCCAGAGCTACATGGATATCTACAACAAGGAGAGTATCTCCCTTGTTAAAAAGCTAGACGATCATTTCTCACATTGCCCCAAAAACAAAGCGAAGACAATCGATGAGCTGTTGATGACTTCCTCTCTGAATATCATCATGGAAGCTGCTATGGGCACTGATATAACCAAAATGACTGCAGCTGGAGATAAATCCTTCGTGGAATCAGTGAATACTTGCATGGAAATCGTGGTCACGAGGGTTCTCAACCCTTGGCTTATGATCGACTGGATTTGGAAGTTGCATCCAATGTCAAAATATGGTTTCGAGGTGGTTTCAAGTGCAAGGCAATACGTGAGACAAACTATGGAGCAAAATAAAAAGGGAAAGTTAGATGGTGAACAAACTAGCCTCATTGAAGATCTCCAAGAAGCTGGGCTAACTGAAGAGGAAATCACCGGAGAAGTGTTCACAATCATCAGCGCTGGCTACGAAACGACAGCGACGACGATTCACTTCCTTTTATTTCTCCTCTCACTTCACCCCAATCACCAGGAGCTTTGTAGGGATGAAATTGATACAGTTTTTGATGATCCGGAGCTCTGTCCTGGAGGAAACCTTACTAATGCGGCGTTTGGGAAGCTGAAGCATTTGGAAAGGTGCATTCAAGAAACTTTGAGGTTCTACCCTGTTGTTCCCGTTTTTCAGAGACATATTGAAGCTCCACTTGAGCTGGAGAAGGGGGTAGTTATTCCGGCAAATTCAGTCGTGACATTGTTTCCTCAAGGGATTCATATGAACCCGAAATATTTCCCAGAACCCGAAAAATTCAACCCGGATCGGTTTTCTATTGAGGAAGTCAAAGCCAGACCTCCTTTTGCATATATTCCGTTTTCAGCTGGGACCCAGGAAGTGTTTGGGGTACAAGTTTGCGATGCTGGAAGCGATGAGCTTGAGTGCGAGAATTTTGAGGAATTTTGTGGTGACCACGAACGATACTTGGGATAGTTTGGTGCTGCTTCCAAATATCACTCTCAAACCGGAAACTCCCATTAATTTCATGTTTGAAAACGTCCACGTAAAAGCTCATTTGCTTTCTGTTGTTAAATTGGAAATAAATTGGAATTTTAAATATCTACAAGGAAATATGAAGCTATTTTTTTTATAAAAAAGATGCATAAATGCCAAAAATTAATTATAATTGAGCAGGTCTCCTGCTATAATTTATTTTCTTATATTTAATTTGCATTTCACATTTTAAATTAACTATACATATCAACGTCATCATGTAAATCATATTCTTACAAAGAAAAGAACAAGAGAAGGATGCCTAAACTTTGGCACGCGAAATTGATAGTTCGGTGGCACATTGACAATCATAATATATTAGTAACTATTCGTAATATTTAAGTTATGTACATTAATAATACTTTTGTGACTTGATACATTAAAATGTATTTAGATTTAGTCTGTTATCCATAATCTTATCACCCATTTTTTACACCAGCAAATCAGATATCCATGAAGGAAAAGCGATGGAATTGGAATGTATTTAGTAAACTCCAAGAGAGCGACTCCTTCCCCGTTTTTAATTGAAGTTAGTAATTCCTGCAAAAAAGTACAAAAGTTAAAAGCAAATTCCCAACAATCTAAACTACACCCAAAAACCAACCTGATTGTTACAAAGTTAGTTAAAAGCAGGTTAGAGTTGAACGGGTTGTTGTAGACTAGAGAAAGGGCTGAAGTTGCTCATCTAAACCCAGTCTTGTCCGTCCGCTCAAGTCCACCATGGCTATCTGATTTGCTGCCGACCCCTAGCAAACAAGCCCCTCATTTCTAAAACAAAAGCAATAGTTCATATAAATATTAATGTTTCTGAACTGTCAATGCGGAGGAATAGGAAGGTAGCCATCATACCTGCTCGGGAAGATGAACTCCGCCTTCTGATTTACCTTCCCCACGACCACCATGCTCAGAACGAGCAGTAGTATCCCAGAGCTCAACGTCAGGATGTCGTGGAGCAAGCTCGGCTTGATGAATATTCTCACGGTGAGCTTCTGCCAAACGGATTCAGTCCACGTTGAATATTTCCCTGAAGCCCAGTCATAATTATCTACCAAGAACGCTGGGGACAAAGCCTCCGTGGCGTTGATGAGGGTTGTGTCGTAACAAGAGCCGTTCATCCAATAGTAATGCTTCTCTTTTTGAAGTTTCCAGCACTCATCCTCAACCGTGATGTTTTCCACCAAGGAGCCAAGGTAAAGGCCGGCCAACAACGATGTCACTTGGGATAGAGATGTGGTGGCATGAGAAACGCCGACATATGTAGGATAAGCCATTGGCAACTGGTTTAGGCCATGGAGCACCCTAAATATGGAGCAGTTGGCGGATTCCAAGTAGCAGTGAAGTAGCTCGTCTACAGTATCCAAGTCTGGTGTCACTTGAGAAGAAGTTGGAGCATCTAACAATTCCAGGAGGGAGTTGGTCAAGGCGGCGGAAAGTCCCGCAATATTCTCCTGGACGGAAAAGACACTTCTATCTCCGTAAACGAAGCCGAGTTTATCCTTGTCATCAAATATTCCATTGTAAAATTTAATTTTTATATTCTTCTTCGTGATTTGTGATCACTATTCCAGTCAAGTCTGGTCGTCCCTTCAGGAAACTGTGGAGGGAGGATGGGGGAACACCCATCTGAGCAGATTTTGGCACGTTCAAGCTCACGTTGAAGAGTTGTCCATTCTTTCGGAGGATGTCAGTCAACTCCTTGCTCTGGGAAAGGCTTGATTGATGCATAAAATATGAATCTTTATCCCCCGAAGCAGCAGCTTGGTTGACTTCAATGAAATAGCGGATGTTGGAGAGGGAAATGGGAAAGTTGTGTGCTTCCATGTCGTAAACAACCCTGCTAGATCCAATGTAGCCAAACGCTTCACCGTTGAAGAGCATGAAATACACATTTTTCAGGTAATTTCCATTACCCAGCTCGTCTTCATCTCGAACTTGACCCAAATGCTTCATGATAGAAAGCAACGTCACCAATCCAGAAATTGATGAGTCGGCCGCAGGACTAATTTCATCAAAGAGAGAAGCTCCATCCATCCTTGCTGCGATCACGATGACTGAATTATCTGGATAAGACTCGTTGGCGTTTTTGGGGAGGAGAGAAGCCACAATATTTTGATCTCCGAGCGGATCACAAACTTTGGCAGCACCTGGGCTCATGTTGAAGACTGCACTTCTTCGAAGGCACGTGGGAGTGTTGATGGCTGCTAACATGAAGGCTTTGAGTTGGGACGCACAAAGGGGCCACGAGCGAGGTGTCCCGTTCACTGGTCGGTTGAAGGAGTCGTAACATTTTAATAGCTTCTCGGATTCCGTCTCGTTGTTCAGGAAAAAGATGGGGAATGGAAGGTTTTCAAAGAGGAGAGAGTTACCAGGAGCATTCCATTTTTGACAGTGTTGAGGGCTGGTGGCGTTGTAAACTCCTAAAAATTCATTTTATTAGAATGTGAAACAGTGCCCTTTTTTGAAAATGAACTTTTTGTTCATCTTACCGAAGGCGTCATTAGGACAGGAGGAATCGGTAGAAAAAGAGGTCAAGCTCGTGCTATTGGTCCCCTTCTCTTTCATCATCAAAACGCCATTGACCCTCCCGGAATCCCGGAACTGGTAGATGATCTCCCGAGTGAAATACTCTGGGTAGAGAGGGGCAATGTAAGGCGAGTGGGGTCCAGTTTTCAGTACCCATTCCAGCGACTCCTCATCTTCCACCAGGTGGAGGATACCAGTTTCTCCAGCGGATGATGCTATAACAAATTCATTCAAATTAATTATTCTGCATTTTGCCTTGAAAAAGTTTTTAAAAATAATTAGTAACTCCTTACAGCGACATCCAATCTCATGCGTGCCATTCAGTCTTTTAAAACAGGCAGCAGTGCCTCCAATGGGCTCGTACACTTTAGTAAACGTCCTATCAGCCCATGATAAGTTGAAATTAAAACACAGTACGACCACAATCACAACTTGATAATACTTCCATGTATTCCACTCCATTTTCAACAAAAAAGTATTCGTTCGTCTTTAACAACTTAAATGCCTTTACTTCATCTTCCTAATTAACTGAATTAACTTAAACTAGCGTTAAATCAACTAAATATTTATTTAAATGAATTGGACTAACGATACACTGCGAGTGCATTTGAATTTATGGTGAATGAATGAAATGCGTCAGCAGTCAGCTGCTGCTGTCAACAAAAGTAGTTGACCAAATGTCAAAATTATTATGGAAGAGAATCAACCATTGAGCAAATCCAAGTGGCGGGCTGAAATATCCCTTTCAAATTGCGGTCTTAACAAAATTTACTGAGGGCTTTGCATTTACTAAGAGTGAGCCTGACAGATTGACAATTTAAACTTTTTAAATTTTAATTTTTGTGCTAAAGACTGATTAAAATTTGAATCAACGATGGCCAAGCATCACCCAGATTTGATTTTCTGCCGGAAGCAGCCTGGTGTTGGTAATAAAATACAATATTTTTGGTGATTTGTTTTGAAATGAAAACTGAGGACGATGATGATTGATTAGTGAGTAATTTTACTTTCAACTTTTGATTTGTAGCTATTGGGCGTCTCTGCGAGAAATGTGATGGGAAGTGCGTGATTTGTGACTCGTACGTTCGACCCTGCACGTTGGTCCGAATCTGTGATGAGTGCAACTATGGCTCTTATCAAGGACGCTGTGTCGTTTGTGGAGGGCCGGGTGTCTCGGACGCGTATTACTGCAAGGAGTGTACGATTCAAGAGAAAGATGTAAGCTGTTTATATAATTCAAAATGCATAACACTATAAATAATTAAGTTGCAAATAGCTAATGAGCGCTGGATTAATTTTTCATTTTGCAGAGGGATGGATGTCCAAAAATTGTCAACTTGGGGAGCTCCAAAACGGACCTGTTTTATGAAAGGAAGAAATATGGATTCAAGAAACGATAGGAGTCTTCATATGTATTGTCAACTGTTTGTAATTGTTGTATTTTTGTAATGGAGGGATACTTTTATAATGTAATTCTAGTTCTTAATTGTTTTTTGGTATTTCTTTAATTAATCGAAGTTGTTTTGTTGTTAGTTTATGACAACATTCATAATGCAGTTTGTCAAGAGCTGTCAGTTATTATTGCACTGATTTGAGATAAATACGACACATTTTTAATAATAAAATTCACATTCAAGATGTAATAGTGTTGTTTGGGGAGATTGACTAAATTCCATGTATATTTTAAAATCCGACGATTCTGACATAAATGACATTCTGGTTGACCTGTGGTTGGATTAGATGATCATGATTTCGAGTTTTGTAGGCTTTTTACGATCGGCATAAACTATTTACGAATTGCCTAATGTATAACAATTGAAACATACTCAAGTATTCAAATTGGCAGTTAAATAGGCTTAGAAAAGAAGCCCAATTTAAATACAAAGCAACTATTTATACCTGTTTCCTGTACAGCAGAAATGTGTAATCCTAGCTTCAGAAAGGATAGACACTGACGCATATGCCAGTCTTATAAAATGGTCAAAACCACGTAGCGTAGCTGAGAGAAATTCAGAATGAAAACAGTGAGCAAACAGCACATGCATTGCATTGCAGAGCATTCCTTCCATTCCACATGTGTCTCATAGCATAATGTGGATGTTGTGAAAAACAAAACTTTCATTCTTGTTGATTTTGTAATCTAAAATTGGACAAAATGGAAGATGAAATGTTAAGCAGCTACTGTTTATTTTGTGTCTCCGACAGCCCACACCTTTGGACATTGTGTTGAGCGCACCCCGCGCAGCACAAAATATGATACCCCTCAGCACACATTCCAAAAACTTCAGAAAACGCTTATTGCGTGCTCCTATATGCATGGCAAGCCCCCAATTCCACTAAATTACCTGTCTGTCCGTCTGTACAACTCTCCTGACCACACGCATTATCCGATTTTCACCAAACTTGGCTCAAAAGTAGTACTCACTAAGGCAATTCAGGGGATCACTCAACAGCCAAATCTGGCGCGCGCTTTAAAAGTTGTGCGCGCGCACAAACAAAAATCATCCGATTTACCTGAAAATGAGTATTTAGGGGTAATGTGACATGCTGAATCAGATGGTGACACTGACTGCGAAATTTTTTGTACATGAACAATCGGTTTTCTTGCTCATACTCGGAGACCAAAGGCTCCGGGTCACCAAACTCAGTACAAAAATTCACGGGCCCATGGCCCCACATTCAGTTAAAATTTGGGCACCTGGCCTGTCGGCGTCCAAGCTTTGAGGGCAAGTTTGAAAAATTCGAAGGAAATATACATAAATTCTTGGGGTTCTTTCTCATACTCGGAGACCCTTAGGCCTCCGGGTCACCAAAGTGGGCTCAAAACATCACAGGGCCATGGCCCACATTCAGTTAAAATTTGGGTCCCCTGGCCTGTCGGCGTCCCAAGCTTTGAGGGCAAGTTTGAAAATATGCATGCCCGTTCACATTATAGATAACCAATCGGTTATCTTTCTCGTACTCGGGGACCTTAGGCCTCCGGGTCACCAAAGTGGGCACAAAACATCACAGGGCCATGGCCCACGTTCAGTTAAAATTTGGGTCCCCTGGCCTGTCGGCGTCCCACGCTATGAGGGCAAGTTTGAAAATATGCATGCCCGTTCACATTATAGATAACCAATCGGTTATCTTTCTCGTACTCGGGGACCCTTAGGCTCCGGGTCACCAAAGTGGGCACAAAACATCACAAGGCAATTGCCCACATTCAGTTAAAATTTGGGTCCCTTGGCCTGTCGGCGTCCCAAGCTTTGAGGGCAAGTTTGAAAAATTCGAAGGAAATATACATAAATTCTTGGGGTTCTTTCTCATACTCGGAGACCCTTAGGCTCCGGGTCACCAAAGTGGGCTCAAAACATCACAGGGCCATGGCCCACGTTCAGTTAAAATTTGGGTCCCCTGGCCTGTTGTCGGCGTCCTAAGCTATGAGGGCAAGTTTGAAAATATGCATGCCCGTTCACATTATAGATAACCAATCGGTTATCTTTCTCGTACTCGGGGACCCTTAGGCTCCGGGTCACCAAAGTGGGCACAAAACATCACAGGGGCATGGCCCACGTTCAGTTAAAATTTGGGTCCCTGGCCTGTCGGCGTCCCAAGCTATGAAACTTTGAAAATTCGAAGGAAATATACATAAGTTCTTGGGTTTCTTGCTCATACTCGGGGACCCTTAGGCTCCGGGTTACCAAAGTGGCACAAAACATCACAGGGCCATGGTTCACATTCAGCCAAAAATTTGGGTCCCCTGGCCTGTCGGTGTCCTAAGCTATGAGGGCAAATTTGAAAATATGCATGCCCGTTCAGTTGGTGAAGTTGCAGGAGCCTTAATTGGGCGATTCTCACTTAAACTGATCTGTTTCTGTTGCGGCTGGAACATTTTCTTGCTTATTTGCTCCATGTAAATCTGAAGTTTAAATACAATTGAATTAAATAAGTGCCTTTAAACAATGTCTTTTTTAAAGTTTGTCTACCTTCGTTATCGATGATTTCCCAACTTGCGCTTTCACACGTCTCTTGTGTACAGCCTGCACTTCCTGCGTCGGGGATCGTCAGTTTTTGACTTCTCCCCAGTAGTTGGGTTGCTGAAATGCTTCGCTTTTTTCTTTGATCTCTTTGACCATTTTTCAGAGGCATCTTGAGGTTGCACTTTTCCTTTTTTGTATTCCAAAGTTTTTGTTGGCACATTTAGTTTAAGTACTGCTTCCTTGGTTCGTTCCCCGTGATATTTTTCCGCTTCAGAAACATAGTCAATGTAATCTCCATTCTTCAAATTCTGATGGTATATATTCTTCCGGAGATTAAATTCTGATTCGATGGGTGCGTTCGTTTCCCGAAGAAACGACTTGTTGCCAAGCTTTTGCTGAATGGCAGCTGACCACAGCGGCCACAGGGGGATCTTATCATTCATAATGACGTCAACCACTTTTGGACAGTAATAGGGGTTTTTCTTCAAATTGTCATTTAAACTACCTTGAAACAGAGTAATCTCAGACTCTTTTATCTCCATAAATTTGCGGTAAAACTTTGACTGATCCCGTAGTAACTTTCCGGTAGTTTTATCATTATTACTTGATGCATTTTCATCAGGTTCTTCAGGAACGTTTTCATGTAAAAAAGTCCTTGTGAGCCCGAAAGCTGATACATTGGTATTGAGCTCACAAGCATCCATAAAGTCATTTCCAAATGTATTCACGAACATTCGAGTGACGTTTTCAAATTCTTGCATGCTGAAACACTCCTGGAACCTCGCAACAGCTTTTAAAGCAAGGTTTACTATTTGTTTATTTTCCTTGGTTCTGGTAAGCTTTCGGTACAAGTTCGTTTGCACTGCTTTGATTAGGTGAGAGCTGCAAATGAATACTGAAGATCTGGTAGAATCCCAGGGTGCATTCCCGTTCAGAAAATCCCAGCTGCGATTAAGATAGTCTACAAGAGTTTCTGTATTCAAGCCATTCAAAATTCCGTGTATCATTGGGTAGCTCCAGTCACACACTACCATGTGGGCAAAACGCTGATAACGGAATTTGGGCTTCAGTTTAATTAATTCTTTTTTCATATCTTTGAGAAAGAAGGCGATAGCTTCTGTTGTTCCAGGTTCCATTAAACACTCTCCTATTGGGTAAGATATTTTTGTAGCATCGATTGACGTAACTCCATGTGCAACGTAAAGCAGTGATTGCTTTCCAGTTGACTTGCAAATTCCGCCGGTTGCGTCAATGTGTATGGTAACTTGATGTTTTGATAATTGGTCTGCGTGAAGCAAAAGAGATGTTCTACTGTACATCCTAACCGTGAATTCCCCAGGTGTAGTGTTTCTGGACTGAATGAAGCCATTTAGTTCTCCCTTTGGTATATTAGGATCTTTGAATAATTCCGTGAGACGATTCAACTCCTCTACCTTGTCTTTATGGGTTCGTTTTTTAGCTTTCACCTCTGCTCGAATTTTGTTCAAGACATTTGCGTTTTTATACCTCATGTTAGAGTGAAGTGCTCTTAAGCCTGAGAGATGTCCAAGGTCTTTCAGCAGCTGCTTCTTGGGATTGATAGCTTGAAATTCCTTTGCTAGTTTATCCCTATCTTCTCCAGTAACCGGGCGAGAAGTTGGTTTGTCCTGGCGAAGATGAAAAACACCATCTGAAGACACATAACATTTAATTGGCGAACCTTTTGTTGGTTTTTCTTTCACGGTGATGTCGAATTTCATTCCGCAAGGACACTTTCCTTTCATGGAACAGAAAGGGAAATTTTTCTTCACATTGTACTGTGGAGTTGATCGAGCACGGAATGAGCAGCATTTCTGTTCCCCGGTGAGTGCCTCACTAACTTTTTGAGCCCACTTGTATTTCATAAATTTTTGCGTTTCAAAATCAAAAGCCTCGCCTAGTATATCTGCTGAAAGTTCAATTTCAAACTGCATTGGTGGTTGGTATTTTAAATCATTGGGCTCGAGCTTTAAAGCCGCACACATTGCTTCAATTCCCACATTGCCACTACAGTCATTTTCATCAACTTGTATTTCATCCTTATCAAGTTCCGGCTCATAATTTATATTGTTTTTCGCATGCTCTTCATTCTCACTCTGCTCAATAAGCACCTCTTCTGAATTTTCTGGTTGCATTTGATCATCGTCTTCTATGGGTTCAAAAGCCTGACTTGAGGAGTCCTGATCAGCTTGCAACGTACCTGGTTGCTTCTCCGGAGAAGCATTTTGCTGTTGAAATTCATCTTTACGGGTGAGTCCATTTCTTTCGGGTGTTGCCGTTATTGAGGCAAGTTCATTTTTCATTTGCTCCTGCGATATCCAATCCTTGTTTTTTATTGCTTCAAGGTACTTGTCGTTTATTTCGTGTGCCTGACTGCCAAAAACATTACTGCTTAGCATTGTATTTACCTTCAATCTTTCCGATTCTTTTCTCTGAAGTGAATGAAGCGTTCGCGCACGGTTTTCTAAAACTCTCTTGGTAACTTTTGATTTAAAATGTCCCTTTATTTGTTGAAGCCAAAAACTTGGAGAATTTGCAATATTCTCAACGTATTTGTTTAGCTCAATTGTCTTCCCTTGGCTTACAAGGTGACGAATTTGTTCACCCATTCTTTGTAAAGCCCCATCGAAAAGTTGTTCATTGATGTTTTTAAAATTGCCCACTTTTGGCTTCTGATCTTTAGCAAGTTCGGGTTTTGCACATTTTGTCACGTGTTTGCACTCAACTTCATCGTTTGGTGTTAGTATTAGTACAACACTCGACTGTATTCCGAACTCCAAGTCACCATCAGCTGTATTCAAACTTTCACTAGGTATCGAGCAGTTGGAGTAGCTATTGACATTTTGATCACCTACTTGATTTAACTCCAAAATGTGATCCATTTGATTTCGAAACCGAGAATACTGTTCACCGTCGTATCTCTCAGTATCAGACATCTTTGATGCAATCGTAGCGTCATCACTTCCTTTCTTCAGGTTGTTGTTACCAGTCATGTTTTCTTGAGATGAGAGCTAAGTATAAAAAATATGCAAATTTTTATGATGCATTAAATATTACACCATAAATTCCAGGTTTAAAATTCAACGTACGTTTCTAAAAGCTTCTTGTTCGATATCATGTTCTGAAATGTTGGAGCCGTTAATCTCTTCATCATGCGGGCAGGCGTTTTCATCATCAGATAAATCAAAAACAGGTATGTCTCCAGTTGGCACGCTCCGATTCGTTGAAGTATAGATGAACTCCCGAAGGTCCTCTTTTGTTAGGTTTTGCGCTCTAAAATCCTGAAGAACGTACTTCACCGTTGGTGTGGCAGCTAATTCACTATTTTTCACAATTGCGGAAAAGTGGTCCTTTTCCAAGAATACACATAGGGGCCAAGACCCACTACGCTCCCATTCGCCATTGGTGGCATCGTAGTACGTTCCTTTTAACTGACTTCTATCGTCTCCTGGTTGAAACACAATAATGCGACGACCTGTTACGGCTGAAAGCGTATAAATGTTTACTGGTACAGCCCACACTTTGTCCCTCAGTAGGTTAGTAAGCGCAGCCTCTTCTCCAAACGTACCAACCAAGTGTCTGATCTCGGAATTTTCCAACATTTCGACATACGCACATTTCCGCAGAGCCTTAACGATTGTATCGTTACTTAGCAATCCTTGCGACAACGCGGAATAGAAGCAATTGCCATCTATCTGTGTTTTGATGGCAGTCCAGTCCTTCAATTGGTAAGGCAATCGATTTGTAAGATGTCTGTCAATTTGTGTTTGCATAAAATGTTGAACTGTATAATGACCGAAAGAGTTTTGACGGATTTCTGCTTTAAAAGTTTCATATGCACTACGGACACTCAAAGATGTATGGTAGCAAATGAAGCGTTCCTCTTTGGAGCAAATGTTGCAAAGTTGTAGTATTCTTTCAATGGCATTCGCAAAACGAGTGTACTGTTCACCATCATATCGCTCTGATTCATCTTCAGGTGGTGACATGTCCCAGTCTTCTTGCTCAATTGAATCCCCGTCGGATAAGGAATTCTGCAAACAATATTATAAAGGTATTACAATGTAAACTGCCGGCGACATTATTTCTGAAAAACACCGTCACTTTAGTAACTTACATTTGCTTTATCGCTTAAATTTGAATTCACATGACCAAATCCATCGGTGTCGTGAAGTGGTTGATCATTGTCACTGCTGTTTTCGTCTCCCCAGTTCTGATACATGCTGCCCTGAAGCCGAAAACCCTGCTCACCAGGGTAATATTCCCGTTGAAAAGGAGTCCTCTTTTTTATTTCATAATCTTTCATCTTCTGGGTTGAAATCTAAATAAATGTCGAAATTCAGGGGTAAATTCTAGCAATTCCTACAATGCAATTTATAAGTTCACAGCTACTTACGCTTTTGTACGTGACACTCCACGGTTTGTTTGGTGGGTACTCCTTTACATACTCTTTTACATCCGGGCGTGAATCCCATGGTGGTTTTTCAGGATTCGGCTTTTTAGGTTGGGGTGGTATTTTATTCCCTGGACATAAGCGATACCTTGGAGGCGCAGGATTTCGAGAAGTTTCAAAGCGCCCTATTTCTCCTGCTACGTCAGCCAGCATTGAAAGTCCTTGGGAAAGTGGAACACGCTGAAACGCCGAGATTCGTTGATGAATCCTAGGGTCCAAAAGTCTACTGTCAACATCATATGGCCATAAATCGACTTCTGGCACTGGAACAACCTAGCCATTGTACAAAACGCAATGAATAAGACTGCAGACTCACATTTACATACTGAATTTCAAAGGTTTTTTACAGGGTCGAATGGTGGTTCCGGAGGTTGAATTTGTGGTTCTGGAAGTGGGACTTGTGGTTCAGGTTCTAAATTGTAATCGGCATGTTCACTTGTGGGAGGTTGAAATGGTGACGGGACACCAGCTTCTACAGGTACTCTTGGTGCAATCTAGAGAAAACATTTACAAAATGGCAATTTGGATAACAACAAGAAAGGTTGCCATAACATTATGTCTTAATATTGCTATTAACCTCGTCATCCGCGTTAGCTGCAATTTCATCGGCACGGTTAATTCTTGGGTCCAACGAAAAAATATCCTTGAAAGGATTCATTTTTAAGCAGTCATTTGTAACTACTGTTAATTCGTTGGATATTAAGACACTATTGCTCTGGATACAAACACAACCACATGAATAAAAAAATATTTCACTATCCCATACTTATTTGTCAATGAATTTCTAAAACGTTAAATTATAATACGCTGTATATACCTCAATGGCTAAGTGATGGAATTTCTCATTTATGTTCCCACGGGTTTTAACTAATATACTGATCTAAGAGTACCAACGTTTTTTACACATGCAGAAAACTTCTCGCAACATTTTAATTTCCCGGCTTCATGGAGAGATTGAAAGATGAACCAATGGTTAGCAAAGACATTGGGATGTTACGCATGCTTGCGCTACGGGCATTCTGGAACGGAGTGCCTGTTTACTTTTGATTAGAGCAAGGCGTGTGATTCTAGCTCTTTCCAGCGACTTCAGATAGAAGTGAAGATGTGCTTGTGCAATGTACAACTCGGACTAGTAAACTTTCAGAATTTTAATTCTCAGAATAATAAAAACAGAATTTAGTGATTTGAAAAAATTCTCAAATTTTTTAGAACGGTTCCATACGTTTAAATACTGTGGTTTTGTTTTTAACTTTAAAGAAGAGTTGAGTTAAATTAAATCTGCAGTTTCATCGAAACTTCTCAAAAGGCTTTTCTTTAATACTATTCCACATGGCCACCTTCCTTGAAAAACTACGTAACGATTTAGATCAAGCCTCAGTGGATGCTCTTCTGTGCAAAAAAAATGGGGAAACAGAAAACGCCGCCCGAATTTATATTTACCAAGTTCAATAGTGCACGATGCACTTGCCGATGGTAAGTTATCCTCTTACTTAAGCATTTTAGTAGGTCACTATTTTTAACGGATGTATGAATACAAATTTATAAACGTATCCGTTTTTAATAGATAACTTCACAATCGAGGCCAAACAATTTGTGAGGAGAAAATTGGAAATGTGCACTATGGAGTTGGATACGTTGACAGAGATGAAGGAAGTAGTCGTGCAGCAACCAGTTGCGCAGCCGTCGATGGTACAAAGTGCTGAACTGCGGGACGTAATAGTCCAACCAACAAACGATATTTCCTTGCGTGACCTTGTTGGTGTGTACAAGATCAAACGGGCACTTTTGGAAGTCATTTTACTTCCTGAGGTTGTACCAAATGAGTTCCTTCCCGAGATGAGGTACAATGGAGTTCTTCTTTTTGGACCCTGTGGAACTGGTTAGGAATCTACAGTATAATAATTTAATTTTTTAGAACCTTTCGTAAAAAAGAATGATTTCAATTACTTCATGTGAAACAGCAAGCAATTCTTTTACTACAAATCTTTATAATTGGTTTTTCATAGGGAAATCAAGTCTTGTTAAAGCGGTTGTCAACGATTGCGCTGATTACATGGTTCGTGGTAGACAGCTTACATTCTTTAACATGAACTTGAGCCAAGTCTGTGGATCTGGTCATGGGGACACTGAAAGGAACTTGACGGAGTTGTTCGACCAGGCGAGAGCTAATCAACCGGCGGTGATTTTAATGGACGAGATTGATGCTCTGACAAAAACGCGGTCTGAGGGCGAGGCGGAGGGAACTCGAAAAATAAAGGCTCACTTTCTCACCTTAATGGACGGACTAAATGCAGGAGCACGAGTCATTGTGGTAGGTACCACCAACACACCGAATGAGATAGATCCGGGATTCTTAAGGTACCCTGAGCTGTTCCATTTAGTTAAACACATGTTTCGAGTATTCATTTACCAGCTACAACTGATCATTTTTCGCAGGCGTTTTGAAAGAATAGTCTATGTTCCATTGCCCACCACTGCTGTGCGACAAGAATTAATGGAAAAATATCTCTCCGGATTGAACTATGATCCCTCCATTGATCTTGAGACCTTGGCGATTTTAACATTCAAGTAAGTTTATGTGCGTTTGTATTTTATACCACTGCAAGCATGTATAGGTACTAAGTGCTTCATTTCTTTTCTCAGTTACTCACATGCAGAAATCAAAACTTTAATCAAAGCAGCCTTCCATCGAGCTTACTTTCGAACAGCGGCGGATACATTACTACATTTCGTTGAGGCCAAACTGCAATGGCCCGAAAGAGCACCGGATCCTTCAAGACGCATTTCCCAGGTTTGTGTTTTAAATAATTCGTGCTTTAAAAATTATACACCGCTTTTGTTTTTTAACTTAATCTACAATTTGACCTAATTAGGAGGATATGGATGTAGCCTTAGCGCAAACCAAATCTACAAATAACACAACTGCTGTGCTGCATATTGAGTCGTTTGCACACGAATATGCGACAGATTGCGAGCGGGCACACTACGAGCGTCCTCACCTGATTACGATTGTGGGCGAGGTATGCTTTGAAAACATTGATTAATAACACAAGGTTTTCTCTATTTTCAAAAACGTTGTTTTTAAATTAAATAATTTTTTAAATGTTGGTTTCAAATCAAAAACGTTTTTTCTCTTTTGTTTTTTCTTGGACATTTAGTTAGGTTTATTGTTACCTATACCAATTCGTTGGCATTACAAACTTATTCAAACTAATGTGCATACTTACATCGTTTTAAAGGAATAGTATCGGATTTGTATTAAACGCTGGGACGGTTGCAGTAAACCTTTGTACTATACTATAATCAAATAGTTGCATATGTTTCAATACTGCACGTAATTAGGCGCAGATAAAAAAATTAGAGTTATAAAAAGGGGTAGGGAATTAGCCGTAGTGAACGTTTCCAGAGTCACCACGAGGAGGTTTCCCAACGACTCCATATAGGCGTTCCAAATCACCCTTCGTCCGTAACCCTTAAAGTCCTATGAGTCCACAGACCCATAGCCGGGGGGCCTCGGGGGCCCGGGTACCGAACGAAGGGTGAAAAGAAACCATTTAGAGATAGTGATGAGCTACCCTAACGACTTTTTATTAATATCATAACTATTAACAAGCAAAGATTTCATTTGTGCAGTTGTGTTTATGAGTTATCGCAGACGAATACTACCTAAATGGAGAGAAGTTGTGTAAGTTAGAAATCTTACTCTAAAACCTTCACTTGTATTTTCATGTAAGAATCTTAACGTAGAGATGTCCTATAGATTCGGCTAGTTTTAGTCGGCAAAAGCTCATGTAAGGTAGAAGTGTAAATATTGAAAACATTAAAAACGTTCATGTGTTCCGGTGAAAACGTAAAAACTTTCACTTTGTCGCTACTCTGCAACATTGTGTAGTTTTCACTGCGTGTTCGCACTTGTGCTCATCACTATCCCAAAAAAAAACCTACGGCCCCCGAGACCCCTACCGGTGAATATTTGCCTAGGTCTGAAAATATGCATCCAATTTACAATATGTAACAACTTTACGATTTTTTAAACTTGCATTTATTTGGTTTTTATTTTTGTTACCGTCCCAAGGATAATACAAATTCCGATAGTAGTTTTTAATCCACTTGGTTTAGCATTGTATATTACAATAATTCCTTTCTTAATGTACTGGATTTATTTAACCTAATAAAGTTTTAGTAAATTACACGTGCAAATACCAACCGAAAACTTAACATACACAGATAATTACAAATAAACTATTACGTAAAACCACTACGAATCCTTTAATTAAATGCAATCGTAAGAACTTAAATTTATGCAGTGTTCCAGTTTTAATGTTTCGATTTTCTAACACGTTTGGGTGAGGCTGGTGGGGTGGATGCGTCGCTGTTGCTGGCGAATTCATCATCAATGGTCCGTATTGCCGTTGTCACTGGTTGACGTTTAAAGATATCATTGGAGTGCTCAATTGAACTAGCTTGCGGTGTGGTCCTCAATTCCGTTTCTGCAGGACCTAAGGCTCTCAACGGTTTCGGTGGCCGAAATCGTTTATGCGGAACAAGTTTCTTAATATGCTCCGCTTCATCTTTCTCACGTAGTCTTAGGGCTTTCGATCCTTTTTCTAAACTGGTCTGCTGTAGTTTTGCAACTGCTCTTTCTCGGCGACTACTTAGAGACTCCTTAGGCTGTAATTGCTCGTTTGGTTCTTGCGGCAGGCCAACTTTGATTATTTCATTCTTTGAAGATGCAAGAGGTATATGCCATGTTGAACCTATAACTGGAGTCAGGAAGTCATTGTCCCCCAAAATTACTCTTCTCATAGGCTCCCTGCCTTTAAATGGATTTGTGAGATCACCTGCAAAAACCGTACCTGCAGGTAATTTTTCATGTAGTGGGATGTCTTCCTTTGTTACTTTCGGCACCGCCCTTGTCGAGGTAGAATCTTTATGAAAACACACGGTTACTTTAAGATTAAGGGGATTATACTTCTTTCTCTCCTCTTCCAACCAAGCAAAGTTTAACAGGTCGTGTTTTTTCTTTCCTGCGACAATTTTCACTATTTTTCTAATTCTGCCTCCACGTTTTTCCCTTTCCACAGATTCAAAGCTGTTCTCGTGGCCGGTCCCAAATGGGGTCTGTGTTGAAGCAGGCTCGGTTGTAAACATCCAGTCTCCATGCGGACGTCTCCAGTAAACAGAAGTTTTTTTGCCTCCCGGAACTTGAATTTTTGGCTTAATATTGCCCTCTCGTGTCTCATCTCTCCACAATTGGTAAGGAGGGAATAAAGATTTCCGCTCTTCCAATGTCTCTGGGAGCTTACGATTTAGGGGTTTCTTTGGTAGCCTGGATGCCGATAAAATCAGCGGCGGTGGCCGAGGAACAGGCATTTCCTGAAGCGTTTGGGCTGGTAAGCTGTATTGTAAAAAGCACGGGTAATTAAGCTTCATAGTTCCAACATGTATGCTTATACTTTGTCTATGCTCACTCAATTAGTGTCATCTTATTTATTTCATTTGTATTGATGTTGGCCTTGACATGTAAAACTACGTCCAAATAACAATATGAAGTGAAAACTCACCTCCACGGAATCTTGAAAGATGACATTGGTATGGAATACGACTACGTTGAGGTTTCGCTTTGGTTTATGCATCTGTAATAAGAGTTAAAAGATTATTCAATACAAATTTCCTAGTGTTCATGCAAAAAACGTCTAGCAACATTTAAATTTCCCAGCTACATTGAGAGAGTGAGAGATTAACCAATGGTAAAAGTAGACATTGGGTAGTACCACACCCTGGATCAGAGTGCAGGCTTTTTGAGTATAGCAAGGCTTGTGATTCTGATCCTTTCAGCCGATTCATGAAGAAGTGAGTAGGTTCTGTTTGTTATATAACTGAGACTAATAAACTCTCAGAATTTCAATTCTCAGAAAATTAAAAACAGAATTAAATGATTGGAAGTATTTCTAAACGTCTTTGGCGACCATGTGTGTCTCTTGTTCTTCATTGGAAGTTATACACAGTTCCATACGTTAAAATGCAGTGGTTTTTACATTTAGCTCTAAAGAAGAGTAGATCGAAAGTTAAAGTTTCGTTTTTCATCAAACCTACTTCTAACGGATTTTCTTTAATAAAAACTAATATGGCTAACGTCTTCGGAAAACTTCTTGACGATTTAGATCAAGCATCACTTGATGCTCTTTTGTGCAAAAAAAATGGGGACACAGAAAAGGCTACCCGATGTTTACATTTACCAAGCTCGTAGGTGCACGGAAACACTTGCAGCTAGTAAGTTATCAGTTGCTTATCGTTATTAGTCAAGTCACAGTTTTTTATCGGAATGGTTAATACAAATTTAAAAATGCACTCCATTTTGATAGATTCCCTCACAATCGAAGCCAACAATGTTGTTGAGGAGAAAAATGCAAATAAGCCTTCTGGAGTTGGAGTCGTTGTCAGCGATGAAGGAATTAAGAAGTAACTTCGCCAAGTCTCAGGCGCAGGTTCGGAAATGAAGTTCGAAAATCGCAAACTTAAAAGTATGTATCGTAAAACTCATCAATTAATGTATTTTACAGATGTGTTTGTTTGTAAAAGATATTGATTATTCGTTTTATCAGAAGCTTTAAAAGAGATCAAGTGCTCGGGTCGAATCAGATTGCGAGTAGAGAGTATTGGAGGCGACTTCGTTCTGCCTAAATCGTTTTTGGATTTCTGAAATTTGAGGTATCTTGGCAAGCCAACGTTTTTTCTGAGAAAATTGGTATTTGACTCAAATTGTTTACATTGGAGGAAATTGCAGCGTCTTCGCTTAAGTGGAAAGACGTGTGCTATGTCAGGCGGCGGAGCAAGACCAGCACTCGATCCAGTTCGTCTTAAGGTCATTAAAGGTTAGGTTTTTAATTGTAATTACAGTAACCACGTAAAAATAGATTACAAATCTAATAACAATCGCATTTTTGTTGGCAGAATTACACTGTAGCAACTTGTGGGATCCAGCCAAGAAGCTTGGAAATGGAGATATTGATGAGCACCCTACGACAAATACCCCAGTGATGCTCGGACAACAGTTAAGAAAGACGAAACTAGAAAAGCTGATGCTGCATTGTAATTTGTGATTATGATTCAATCAATTTCAATTGCGGTTTAAATACTGACATGCGATTTCCTATGATATACTTGAACCATTAATAACAATCCACTACTTTCTATCGATTTCTTTAGTTGGATGTATTTTTTATGTCCTATATTTTCTTTTATGACTGCTACCATTGCAAACCCGAAGTCATACCATGGAACAGTGTAAATAATTTAAAATCTTTGTACAGCCGAAGTTGTAAAGCGATTAGCTTTTCCAGCATGAGAAACAGAAATATTAAGTATCTAAAAGTGCACGTTTGCATTTGCTTCGTATCGAATAGAGTGGTAAAATTACTTACAACTTATCTCTGGCATGTAAAGGGTTTAACCAGCTAAATATGCGGAGCGATGATGATGATGGAGTGAAGCTGTATTTCCTTTACCAATAGGCATGTTCTTGTTGTACTCAATAGCAATGCATGCAAATCAGGCAAAATAAATAATATCTGTTCTAAAAGCTATAATATGTTCTTGCCACAAAAAGTACGTTGCATGAGGTCATGAGTATCTCATGTTTTTACAAGCCAAATTTTAGAAGACATCATTCACTGGGTTTTGTTGCAAGTAAATTACTGAAACAAACGTACATATACATGTTATGTTTCACTTACAACTTACACTTTGTATTTTTGCTCTCTTAACGTAAAAAATACACTCATTTTGTACAAATCATTTAACACAACATACAATCAATCACATTCTATTCTAAACACTAGACACCAACATTACAAACACACATCATGAAAAATTGCTTGTGGCCATTGATTTGCATGCTATCTGTATTTTTTTAACTATTCGTTAATTATTTGCTCTGTTCGTTGCAATGTGTTTCGTGGCGATAATTAATTTTTTCTTTTACAGTTTACGTGTCTATTTTTTCATGAAAATCCGTCCTTTTTTCTTAAAATGAGAGTATTTTTTAAATTATTGTTCACCCGTATTACGAATTCTTGTCGACTTCGGGAATTTTCTTTTGTGTTGATCAAGTCGGTTAAAAGTTTTGTATTTGTACAGGTGGATTTCATTTTATTCGTCCTTTGTTCAAAATCGTTTCAAATAAAAACCTAATGCAGTGAGTTATGAACATGCGTTATAATAATGTCTTGCATGCCAAAAACATTTTCACACATTAGTAGATTAAGGTACACAACAACAAACATTATGTGGTTGATGATCTGTGATTTATGAGTATTATTATTTATTTTCGTAGGAAAGAGAAAGCTCCGTGTGCTTAATTTTCTCTCCAGAAGACCGTGATTCAGTACAGTATGCAGCTCATGATTATACTCATCATTTTAGATGCGAATTCATTTTTGGAAACATAAAACGTCTGTCTGGTGTGAAGAAAAACGGCATGGTAGAGACAAAAGTCTTTGTGAGGCAAAATCCACATTTACTCATTTCAGTTTGAGCGAAACACGCACAAAATGGAAACTTGTCCACAAACGGAGAAAATGATAGCTAATGAATTGAGGATTTGCCGTAACTGTGTCATTTTTGAGCTAAACCACTCGTTGCGTTACATTGTCTGGATGGCTCGTCGTCGATCCATCCGGATGAAAATAACTTAGTTTGCAGAAGAAAATTGGACATTGGCTATCATGGGAAATGAATTGGTATGGGAGAGAAGGTAGTGTTCGGGAAAGTTGTGGAATATATCCTCTATATGCAGTTCCTATTGTCTCCTTCTTCCAGGTTTTCGTTGACTTATATCCCCAACAAAAGAATCTCCGTATTATATTTTTTATCATCCCATGCGAGACCGCTGGGAGCGAAAAAAATAGTAGTGATACACACTACTGTGTGTTTCCTGCCCCCTTTCTGTCTTCCCATGCGTATGCATCACGCGTTGACCAAAATATATGCATAAAAAAGTCAGTGAGACAAAGACAAATTGAGCAACTCAGTGGGTCTGTGACTCTCAACCACCACCACAGCCATAAACAAGATTGTTTTAGTGGCAAGCAACACGTTGTACGGTACTGCAATCATGAGCATGTATCACAGGAAGTTGGGCTGTAAAATACTTGAAAACAAGTGTTCGCCCGCTGTAAAAAGAAGCAAAGGTCATATGCAATAAAGCTTCTTAATGCAACGAGCCGTAAAACCAGGAGCATACTACAGCAAATGAGTCCAAAAGGGAAGAATGTGGATGGAACCGTACTTTGGTCTCATGGAGAATTGAACTTCACGATGCCATATAAAATATATATATGTACCTTCATAATATGCCTCTTATAACATATGCCCGTACAAGCCGCTAAATTCATGGATAAGGAAAAAATAACCATGCATGAAGAATGAACAAGCCCAATCGTATTCCTCAGAAATGAAACATATTTGTTAAAGTCTTAACTTTTATTGCCGATTTCTTATTACCCGTCTAATGCATTTGATGGAGCGACCAGAATGCTTCAAGTCCGGAAACAGTAGAGCCATTCATGGAAAAAATCTAAAAAGAAACATCTTTCCTATCATTCCTCTATTTGCGTGTGACATTTTTTGGAAATCGTTGCGCTACCCATGCTTGTATGCAAATTAATGAAGAATAGCCATTATGATTCTCGTTTAGTTGCTTGTTAAAGGTGTGTCAATTTCAACTTCTTTTGTAAAAGATGTAATGGAACGCGTGAATTAGAGTTTAATACGTGAAATAAAAAGACGAAGAACAGACAAGCTCAAAAGTGTGATCAGAATTGGGAAATTAGCATTTGCATGTTTTACAATCACTAGCTCATGTAATACGTCTAATGTATCCATTGAAAATTTGAGTGTTCACAATACCCCGTTTATTTCACGTATAAACTCTAATTCACGCGTTCCATTACATCTTTTACAAAAAGAAGTTGAAATTGACACACCTTTAACAAGCAACTAAACGAGAATCATAATGGCTATTCTTCATTAATTTGCATACAAGCATGGGTAGCGCAAGATTTCCAAAAAATGTCACACGCAAATAGAGGAATGATAGGAAAGATGTTTCTTTTAGATTTTTTCCATGAATGGCTCTACTGTTTCCGGACTTGAAGCATTCTGGTCGCTCCATCAAATGCATTAGACGGTAAAAGAAATCGGGCATAAAAGTTAAGACTTAACAAATATGTTTCATTTTCTGAGGAATACGATTGGCTTGTTCATTCTTCATGCATGGTTATTTTTTCCTTATCCATGAATTTAGCGGCTTGTACGGGCATATGTTATAAGAGGCATATTATGAAGGTACATATATATATTTTTATATGGCATCGTCGAAGTTCAATTCTCCATGAGACCAAAGTACGGTTCCATCCACATTCTTCCCTTTTGGACTCATTTGCTGTAGTATGCTCCTGGTTTTACGGCTCGTTGCATTAAGAAGCTTTATTGCATATGACCTTTGCTTCTTTTTACAGCGGGCGAACACTTGTTTTCAAGTATTTTACAGCCCAACTTCCTGTGATATACATGCTCATGATTGCAGTACCGTACAACGTGTTGCTTGCCACTAAAACAATCTTGTTTATGGCTGTGGTGGTGGTTGAGAGTCACAGACCCACTGAGTTGCTCAATTTGTCTTTGTCTCACTGACTTTTTTATGCATATATTTTGGTCAACGCGTGATGCATACGCATGGGAAGACAGAAAGGGGGCAGGAAACACAGTAGTGTGTATCACTACTATTTTTTTCGCTCCCAGCGGTCTCGCATGGGATGATAAAAAATATAATACGGAGATTGCTTTTGTTGGGATATAAGTCAACGAAAACCTGGAAGAAGGAGACAATAGGAACTGCATATAGAGGATATATTCCACAACTTTCCCGAACACTACCTTCTCTCCCATACCAATTCATTTCCCATGATAGCCAATGTCCAATTTTCTTCTGCAAACTAAGTTATTTTCATCCGGATGGATCGACGACGAGCCATCCAGACAATGTAACGCAACGAGTGGTTTAGCTCAAAATGACACAGTTACGGCAAAATCCTCAATTCATTAGCTATCATTTTTCTCCGTTTGTGGACAAGTTTCCATTTTGTTGCGTACTTTCGCTCAAACTGAAATGAGTAAATGTGGATTTGCTCCCACAAGACTTTGTCTCTACCATGCCGTTTTTCTTCACACCAGACAGACGTTTTATGTTTCCAAAAATGAATTCGCATCTAAAAATGATGAGTATAATCATGAGCTGCATACTGTACTGAATCACGGTCTTCTGGAGAGAAAATTAAGCACACGGAGCTTTCTCTTTCCTACGAAAAATAAATAATATATCATAAATCACAGATCATCAACCACATAATGTTTGTTGTTGTGTACCTTAATCTACTAATGTGTGAAAATGTTTTTGGCATGCAAGACATTATTATAACGCATGTTCATAACTCACTGCATAAGGTTTTTATTTGAAACGATTTTGAACAAAGGACGAATAAAATGAAATCCACCTGTACAAATACAAAACTTTTAACCGACTTGATCAACACAAAAGAAAATTCCCGAAGTCGACAAGAATTCGTAATACGGGTGAACAATAATTTAAAAAATACTCTCATTTAAGAAAAAGGACGGATTTTCATGAAAAAATAGACACGTAAACTGTAAAAGAAAAAAATTAATTATCGCCACGAAACACATTGCAACGAACAGAGCAAATAATTAACGAATAGTTAAAAAATACAGATAGCATGTAAATCAATGGCCACAAGCAATTTTTCATGATGTGTGTTTGTAATGTTGGTGTCTAGTGTTTAGAATAGAATGTGATTGATTGTATGTTGTGTTAAATGATTTGTACAAAATGAGTGTATTTTTACGTAAAGAGTCAGAGCAAAATACAAAGTGTAAGTTGTAAGTGAACATAACATGTATATGTACGCGTTTGTTTCAGTAATTTACTTGCAACAAAACGTGAATGATGTCTTCTAAAATTTGGCTTGTAAAACATGAGATACTCATGACCTCATGCAAGGTACTTTTTGTGGGCAAGAACATATTATAGCTTTTAGAACAGATATTATTTATTTTGCCTGATTTGCATGCATTGCTATTGAGTACAACAAGAACATGCCTTTGGGTAAAGGAAATACAGCTTCACTCATCATCATCATCGCTCCGCATATTTAGCTGGTTAAACCCTTTACATGCCAGAGATAAGTTGTAAGTAATTTTACCACTCTATTCGATACGAAGCCCTACTCCCTACTGTTCTTTTTACGAACCCGCAAAAAGTGCGTTTATAATGTATAAGTGTAATTAATTGTGTGATTTTTATGTAGGAAAATGGATACCATTTCACATTCTTTGGTGAATCGAGTTTCTAAGTCAGTTCAAACAGGAAGAGCAGGGGAGGACTGTCAAAAATTT